>PDIP01000086.1:9213-41001 GCA_002811645.1 Corallochytrium limacisporum
AAAGAAGCCGATTTTATAAGATTCAAACGAAGCTTTCAAACCATAATGTAAATTATGCACTTTTTTATTGAACAGAGGTTGGTACATTTTGTATCACAGTCTCCCCTCCCCTTTCAGTATTTTAGGGTGACAGAGAATTATATTGCCAATAGGACAGATGTGATATGTCCATCCCCCGTGTTGAAGTTGAGCGGGAACTGATTCATAGGCTGTTTGGATTAGGTCTGGTCCACCCTTCCCCCTCCTCTTGTTTGCAGTCTCGTTCGGCTCCTTCCTAAAAATAGGCCGGCCTCTGCAGGGGCCTCTATAAGGGGCGGCTGAATTTTGTATGTCTCCGGGGAGCAAAGAATAGAACAGTGTCAACGGTTTCCATATACTCATTGTCTGCTTTCCCGCTGGCAAGGGCCGCCAACGTATTCATTGACGAACAAGACTACTGTTGCAGTACTTGGTTAGGTGCGTGTAACAGCAGTTGAACCAATGGAGGTCTAAGATGGTGCGTGAGCGCCCGCTTGGTCTTCTCTATTGTGTGCTGACAGGGCTTGAGGGATTGCGCATCGGCAGCAGTTGAGACGCTGCTCATACAGTCATTATGAGTACTCTAGAAAAACACGCGACACCACTGCACATGGCCAAGCTACGTTGTCAGGCCTACCATGAGGAACCATTGGTAATTGGCGATGGGATGCGAGGAGAGGCTGCCATTCTTATCACAATACGGGAACGTGAAGAGGATAGTGAGCTAATGACAGTAATCACCCGACGTTGTTCAAACATGCGATCCCACGCTGGTGAATGCGCATTGCCTGGTGGTAAGCGTGATCCAGGAGACAAGAGCATTGAAGAGACAGCCCTGCGAGAAGCCTGGGAAGAGATTGGACTGGACCCCGGTACAGTAGAAGTATGGACCAAACTGCACCCGATGATTTCGAAGGAACGGCTGGTCGTGACTCCGATCGTGGCGCAGATTCCCTCAGACTTTGAACCGAATATAAACGAGGATGAAGTCGAGAGCGCCTTTGAGACACCCCTACGCGAATTCTTAAATCCTAACCGCCACAGCGTGAGGCAGTCAATGTGGCACGGCAGATCCGTCGGGATCCATTTCTTTGAATTCCACATGCCGAACGACAAATATGTCGTTTGGGGCCTCACAGCATCCGTATTGATGGAGGCTGCGTCAGTAGCCTTTGACTATAGGCCTCCATTTATAAGAGATGCTCAGCTGGCCCGAGAGCACATGAGGAAAGTAGCGGCCTCTCACACGGCTCAATTGGATGCTCGGGCCCTTGCCAATGATCCCGCCGTAGGCACCAGAGGCAAAGAAGTGACCCAAGTTCCTAAGAATCGACAATGGAAAGGACGCAGGCAACACCAAGAAGGTGATACTCAAGACGACAAGGTACAAAGTCGCGCGCGGAGACACAAGCGAAGGGCAAAATTATAAAATTCTATGGTCTTTTAACAGTTGTCCTGATGTATAGATTAATTCCTTGTTCAGGTGACCAGTTATCAGTTAGGTCTTGGCAAACTGATAATGGAACCGTGAGATAGGCAGACGGACGTGGACAATGGCTTGCTCCATGACTTTATACATTGCCATGGACATTGGTGATGTTTCGCAAGTTTCCTGCATGCGCAGGCGATGGCCTGCCGCCGCCATCACCATGAAGGAAATATCGTCAGGGATCAGGTAATCCCGACCCTTCAGTACACAAAGACACTTTGCGAGCAAGAGAACGTCTTCACTGAATGATGGATTGATACCACGAGAGTACCCATTGATGCGACGCAAGGAACTCGTCACATCCCTCGCATACTGTGACACCATCAATGACGCATACACACAGCGAAAGCGTTCAAAGAATTCTCCACAGTCCTGCGTGGACAGGATTGGCTGAGGGGTACCACCCGGCTTCGTTCGCACCTCCATCGAGCGGTAGGTGTTTGCATGAACTTTCGCGGACGGCAGGAAACCATGTCGTCCACTGATTTGCATGCTAACCAGGATCTGTTCCATCAAGCAATCATATAAGGGCACAAAGTCATCCACTGTGACAATGATAAGCAGAAAATGATTCGGCACCCTGTAGATAGCATCCATGCGTGCTATGCGACGTTCCATTAGAATGCGATAGATCCAAAGCTGCAACGCTGATGGTGCGAGATCCATCTCAGTGACGACAAGGGCGTCAACGATGCCATCAGAAGTGGCAGGTAGGGCGGTTGGTTGGCCAGGCACAACAGCTCCACGGCCATGTCGACTGGTTCCTCCGAATGAAATAGGGGGTCGCGGATTGTGGCTACTACTGGCACTGGAGCTGGACATGAAAGAGGGGCGTATGGAAAGCTCCGGACTTGCTGTGTACAGTGTTTCCGACATGGCCGCAGAAGCTTTACTCGACCGCATGCTCAGCTGCTGCATTGGTGCACCGCTTGACTGACTCTTTATGCCAGTTGCAGCCCCAGGAGTTGAACTGCGCAGCTGCCGGTGATCGTCCTCGGCAGAGCCTGGCTTTGTACCTTCCTCAAAGCGAATGTTACGACGCGGCATATTCAGTGGTTGGGGCCTTGGTCCCCGGACCCCCGGTAGTGGTAATCTCTGAGAACCAATCGTATCCTTGTCAGCCTCCAGATCACCCTCTTCCTTTTCGGATAGGGCAGACGGTGCGACGAGATCAACACGGCTCCGACGGTGTGTCGCAGGCTGGCGAGCGTTCGCCAGATTGATGGATGGACTATTCAGAATGTCATCCGGAATGTCTGATATTGGCGAACCGCTGATTAAATCGAAATGGTCACCATCTGCGCGTGGGAATGTCATGCCACGTTG
Source organism: Corallochytrium limacisporum (assembly GCA_002811645.1). Lineage (NCBI taxonomy): Eukaryota > Corallochytrium > Corallochytrium limacisporum. Next base: position 12,047 of record PDIP01000086.1, read on the forward strand.
TCGACCTCGTCTGGAGGGACCCGTACTCTCGGACTGATCCGACACAGTGTCCATTCCCCTCCTCTGCATTTCCGAACCAATTTGTAGGGCAGGGCCTTGACTGGCCCCTGCGATGCCACCCTGGGCCGCGTCAACAATGTCGACCAGGCTGTTCATGCAGCCTTGGTTCCACATGCCAGCCTCCGTTTTCAACAGGTCCAGTTGTGACTCTTTCTTTCCAAGGCGCCGCCTGCAGGGCCCCAAACCTGAGCGTTGCGCGGTGGATTCTGCCATCTGTTCACGACTTGCTTCGACGAGCTCTGGTCGCACCAGCGGTGCAGGGGAAAAACTAGAACTGGGTGCAGTGGTTGCTACCGACGCTCTGATGAGCGGCGGCGGTTGCTCCATACTGACTGAACGACTGCCAAGGGTAGGAGTTAAACTGCGTCGATCTAGAGCATTCAGTCCCACAACGTTAGACTCACCCAGACTGCTTCCTGTTTCTGCGCTTGGAGTAATTGGAACTTGTCCATCAGCACCTGCACTACGTCTCTGAAGATTCCCAGAACCCATAGTACCGTATTCTTCCCTAATGTCTCTGAATGCGTCATTGAATATTGCGTCCTGCACCATGTCAAAAGATGGTTCCTCACTACCACAATCTAGTCGTCCTACACGCCATCCAAAGAGACTAGCCAAGGCTTGACCGACTGCACTCGCCACAGAATCTGCTGAATCATCATCTTCTGCACAGAGTAACATTCCTCGAGCATACTGGCGATTTTGTTTCATTGAACGGGAATCTCGAGTTTGTTGTCCGTTGGCCATGCATGCCAGAGTGGCCAATAAGAAATTTTCACGGAGTCCTGTTACGCCAATGCACCGCACAACTTCTTTACTACATGAGAGCAACCGCCTCTGCCACCACAGCTTATTATCATTAATTCCATTGGGTGTGCCGAACGTTGGGGTTTCCAGTTCCTCTACCATTTTTGTCAAACTATTCTCGACAATTTCGCGTAAGACGCTCACATTGCTAGTCCGTTCACATGATTGCAATCTTTTTCTCGGTTAATCGGGTCCACGTCATTTGCTCAGGAGTAACTGACAGTCGAAGCTGTTGATATCCATTCATATACCAGCTTAGTCATTTTCGCCCGCGTAACCCCGGGCAGAAGAAGAAAATGGTATTGACCCGCACCATATCCAACATACCCACATCCACTTTCGTCTGTTCCCCAAAGGTTAGTTAAGCCTCACCAATAGTATCCCATATAACTGAATACCTAACTTGCCCAAGATACACAGTAGTATATATATAAATTTTCTCTGGGCCCAGTGTAACCAGGGCATCTTCCCCTATAGTTCTTTCAGTACTGATGAACATTGTCCGGGTGGCTCAGTTGGCAGAGCGTGGGTCTCATAATCACTACATGCAGAGAACAGCTAGCTGTTTTCAAGAGCACACAATATTATATTTCCGAGCCATCCCAAGGTCGCGGGTTCGAGCCCCGCCCCGGGCAAAGTTCGAATTGTTGGAACATTTTTTGGTAAAGACTGTCCTTTTTTTTTTTCTTTTTTTTTTTTTCGGGTTTGTTGGGTATCATCGCGGACCTTCTTTAGCGGACTTCGATGGTCATGTAGGGTAGCTATTTCCTGGCCTTGAATTGCGTACGTATCATTCAGGGCTATGCGGTCGGATAAATCTGGCCGTGCTGAGAGTACAAGAAACGTTTCTACTATAGAGAGTACGGATAGTGACAATAAAAGGTACTTAGAGCAGTACTAATTTTTTGATTCGTCAGAAACGTATACTAATAAACCTCGTGTGGCATTGCAGCATTGCAAGATAGCTATTTGATACATCGTTTAGGCCATGTAGTCGTAGTATAATGGCCCAACATCCTGCAGAGAAATGAACTCCCACCCATCTTCACCAACATGGTATATGCGAACGTATCCACCGGAGTAGGCATCACGATGGGTGGCATGGAAGATACTGCGTCGTCCAAGTTCAATTGCATCGTCTTTTTGTAGCATAGTGTCATAGCCACTGTCGAGAACACCGTAGGCGAAAGTGGAACCGGAACCTACAGAAAACAAATCGCCCCGCAGGCGGGCACCATCGCTATCGACATAGAACAGGCCCGGGCCTTTCTTGTCCCAACCAGTGACCATGGTTCCCATGCTCAGGCCCATACCCTTGTATCCATAGACCATGTTAGCAAGAACCTTGCTGGCAGCAGCAACAGAAATACGTTCCTTATTCATCAGTTCATGCAGACGACACTGACGACCTAACTCACGTTCCCAAAACTGACAGTCAGCGGCACCACCAGCCATGGTACCCAGCAGATACGGGTTGATTTCAATCACTTTCTTCACCGTTTGGGAGGCAATGTAGGGACCAGCAGTGGCACGAGAGTCTACGGCCACAACAATACCTCCATCGTATTTGAACGCCAAAGTAGTAGTACCGTGCAAAAAATTAATGGCAAAGTCCTTTTCTCCTTTGGCACGCTCCTGGGTGAGGTCAGTAATGTACTGCGCTGGGTCCCGCACATTGGCCAGCTCAAACTTTTCAAGCACATGTCCCTGCCAGTTTACTGCCACCCGGGTGTCCCGGTGACTGTTCATGGGCTCCTTGATGGCAGCATCAAGAGGCGCAAACAGCGCCTTCGGCTGTGTGGCATACATAATGCAAGTTTCCGCTGATGGTGAGGACAAAGGCGACAAGAGCGACAGAGTCAACACTGAACGCTTAGGGTACTACACAGGAACAATTGATTTAGGAGGATAAGCATTCTTGTATCTGAACATACACTAAGTTTTTAGTACATATCAGAGTGTTGGAGGTAACCACAGTGATGCGTACCGTGTCTCCAGTCCATTTAATTGCTCCATCGAACTGGTCAATTGCAACGTTGCACCCCCCTTGTCTAGCCACTGACCCCTGGCCGCGCTCGGTCACGAACAATTGTCCCCCATTAGCTTGCGCGCCCAAAAAACAAAACACACATAGAGCGAATGAGCCGCCGTAACTGGAGAGAAAGGAGAAGCGCGATCGATATCTTGCCCTCTGCCATAGTCAAAGTACCGCGCAAGGCGTGTCCGCTACCGTTTCTCTTCGTTTCGGTGCCGCGTCACCTTTCGTGTGGAAGGGGGCTGGTCAGCCGTGTTACGAAGACCGCCTTGTTCCCCGTTGTAACGGCTGACCGATCAAAAAAGCCAAAACAATGCATTATGGTTGGGGTAGCGCGACCAACCCCTCTGGCATTGAATTCGGTTCCCCTTCCGGCACAGGGAATGCTTGTTATGCGCGGGTTGCGAATCGAATCCGCCGAGGGGCGAGTTGCATTGGTGGCAGAGAATGCCTGACGCACCCTTCTGACCGAGGATATTCTCTCTAGTTACAGCGTTGCTTGTATGTGCGTTGTCCACGTACTTCGGCCACGTAGAGGTGAAGCCATTGCTCATGAAAGAGTTTAGTCGAGGTCCTGCAAGCGAGCATGTATGCTACGGATATTGTGATATAGGAAGGCGCTTCTAGTGGAAGCAACAGGAAACGGGAATGCGTAAAATGGAACAGGCTTAGAGCTTGAAACGAAACCATGAAAGCAAGTGTGATTCAGGCGGTACGAAATTATATTTCGACCATGGTCTCCCGACAGGAAGGAATGAAAGTCATTTTACTGGATCGTTGGACAACGCCTATAGTATCACTGGCATACTCACAGAGCGAAATCTTGCAAAAGAGCGTATATCTAGTAGACCTGATTGAAAACGACAGCCGCGAAAAGATTGGCGCACTGCGTGCCTTTGTTTTTATTCGCCCGGTTGAGAGCTCAATTAGGGCTCTGAGAGCAGAACTGAAGAACCCGCGGTATGAACGGTACTATATCTTCTTCAGCAATACAGTAAAAGATTCTGTGCTGGGGCAGCTTGCCGATGCGGACGAGAGTGAAGTAGTCAGTGAAGTAGAGGAATTTTACGCCGACTTCCTGGCTGTTAATCCCAGCCTCTTTCATTTGGATACGCCGCACAGTTTTGGATCAGACCGACAGAGTTGGGAAGCTGGAGCCTTCGAGCGGTCAATGCAAGGCGTCTGCGCATCGTTGTTAGCACTGCGTAAGCGTCCAGTTATTCGGTACACATCCGGCTCAGGACCCGCTCATAGCCTTGCTCGGGCGGTACGGGAGACCATGGACCGAGAAGACCAATTGTTCAGCTTCCGAACTCCGGATGTGCCGCCGGTGTTGCTCATTTTGGATCGTCGGGACGACCCAGTCACACCGCTGCTCAATCAATGGACATATCAGGCAATGATTCATGAATTACTGGGCATCAAAAACAATCGTGTAGATCTAAGTGGCCTCCCAGGCGTTAAGCCTGAAATGAAAGAAGTCGTTCTGAGCACAGAACAGGACGAGTTCTATGCTCGCAACTGGCACGGTAATTATGGTGAAGTAGCGTCTGCAATTAAGGACCTGGTCGATGAATTCCAGAAGCTCACGAAAAGTCATCAGAATATTAACAGTATCCAGGACATGAAAAGCTTCATTGAAAACTACCCTCAGTTCAAATCCAAGAGTGGTACAGTTAGTAAGCATGTGACGATTATGACAGAACTGGCCCGGTTGGTAGATCGATACGACCTGATGGAACTGAGCGAGGTAGAACAATCCCTGGCCTGCCAAAATGACCGCAGTGCTGCCATTGCCAATGTGCGGAACATGCTGAAGAGGGAGAAATTGAGTGCGAAGGATCGCATGCGTCTGATATTTTTGTACGCTCTCCGGTTTGAGACTGATCGACAGCAGATTCAGCAGTTCATCGATCAACTCCCAAGTGCGCAGGAAGCTGAATTGTGCAGCAACATTCTGCGCCAGCTGCTGACATTTGCGGGCCAAAATCAGCGACAAAGTGATCTCTTCATGGATCGGAGTTTCTTGGCCATGACACGTAAAACGCTCAAGAATCTTAAGGGTGTAGAGAACATCTATACGCAGCACGAACCGTATTTTATTGAGCTGCTGAAGCAGCTCGCTCGAGGTAAGCTTCCTGAGAAGAACTATCCGTTTGAGGGAAACAGTCTGCGGGATCGACCAAACAACATCATCGTGTTCATCGCCGGTGGTGCCACCTACGCAGAAGCCATGCACGTACATAAACTGAACGATGGCGGTTTGCCTGGGGTCAATATTATCCTGGGAGGGACCACCTTACACTCCACTGATACCTTTATCCAAGAAATGGCACAGACACAGTACTTGAACCGTGGACCCCCCGCAGGCGATACGCGCCGCGCTGGAAACGTTTTTGGACGAAAGTAAACTTGCCTCAATGCAGATGCCCTTATGTACACGGCATGCTGTTGGTCTCACTACCTTCCCACATAGTTAGAAAGTGGTTTTGTATTAGAATGATAAATGTTTCAGTGTGAACAGTTTGCGATAGTTCCTCCAATGTTTGACTCACCTACGGTGGCGTACCGCACGCAGTTTCTTGCGACCACTGCTCTGGGTCGTCGCTCCCCCGGCAGAGAATGTCATTTCTCCGCCTGGGGCTTCCGAACTGCCTCCGAAATTGAAACCCATTGATGCACTGGAAGCCGCTGCCCCGAAGTCAAAGGCAGGAGCTGGGGCTCCTGTACCTGCGGCGCTATTGCTTCCGAATGCAGACGTCGGTGTCGCGGAACCACCAAATGGCGGTGCAGCACCGCCGCCGCCGGCACTGAAGTTGAAGCCACTGCTGCTTTGAGGAGTGGCAACTGGCTTCGGAGGGGCAGTAGCGCCGCCAAACGCAGATGCCGTTGCGCCAGCACCACCAAAGCCACTTGCCAGGGGTGACGGCTTCAGTCCATCACCGGTTTCAGCACTACCGCTACCGAACAGCGGCTTGCTACTGCCTCCGTTGGCGACCATGGCACTGCCGGTGCCGAACCCACCACCACCGAAGCTGCTGTTCTTTGTGGAAACCGGTGCTGCGGGGGCACTAGCTCCAGCGCCAAATGTTAGACCAGGACCTGACTTTGACGACAAGGAAGTAGCACCATCACTGCCATTGGCCGGGCCACTGCCAAAGCCGCCACCGTAGTCAGTCTTGTTGGACCCAAAGCCACCGCTCGTTGCGGGTTGGGGGGCATCCACGGATGAGATGGCAGGAGCTGCACCTCCAAAGAGAGGAGACGGTTTTGGCGCCACATCGTCTGAATCTACCGTACTCACAGAATTGCTCTTCCCAAAGCCACCGAAAGCTGGAGGAGTCGCAGTCACTCCACGGCTGCCAAAGAGTTGTGCCTTTGGTGTGTCGTCTTTCGCCTTCACTTCCGGGATCGGAGCCCCAACAGACGTCGGTGCTTTCCCGAATGCCAGTGGAGTGTGCTTGGAGATCGTTGCCCGCTTTTCAGGAGGTTCCTCCGTAGTGGCCGGTTTGCTGCCATCGAAAGAGTAGCTTCCGCCGGCAGGAGCTGGTGAAGCTTCACGCTTTTCATCTTCTCTGTTGGCTGGCCGCTTGACGCCAAAACGGAAACCACCTGAACTGACAACTGGCTCTGGTGCCTTCTCTTCGGCACCAGCTGGAGCATTGGCAGCAACCCTGCTGCCATCGATAACAGATACAGTCTTAGGCATCCCAAAAGTGAAGCCTCCAGCCTTGCCGAAGGTTAGTGCAGGAGCTGTGCTAGCACTGCTGGTTGCAGACTTGGCACCCGGGTTGGGACTTTCGCAGGCAATGCACTTGTTCCTATCTCCGTCGTTAGACGTCATACAAGCATCACACTTCCATGTCCCTGGCTTAGCCTTGAATTTATCCAGAAGACTGCTGCCTACATGGGCATCAGGATCAGCAACAGTTTTCAAGGCTTCGGGTGACCGGCCCGGGGCTAGAGAGGTTCCAAAGGTGAACCCAGAGGACTGGTTGGAAACAGGCGGAGCAGGGGTGCTAGTGGCGAACTTTGTTCCGCTCTTGGATGTTTCACAGGCAATACACTTGTCCCTGTCTGCATCGTTGGATGTCATGCAAGTATCACACTTCCAGGAACCTGCCTTTGCCCTGAACTTGTCCAGGAGACTACTCCCAGTTGGATGTGGTGCAGGGGTCCGCCCCGCAGGCACCTCCATTTTACCCTTCGCACCATCCACGCTGGGTTTGGGAGTCATGCAACTAACACATTTGCCATCTTCGGGTTTGTTCGTGACCATGCACGCCTGGCAGGACCAAGAACCACTCGGTGGTGTAAATTTAGCCAACGGGTTAGTTATGGAAGCCGATGGTTTGCTTTCAGTCACAGGTTTCGACTCAACAGCAGTTCTAGGTCCAAACTTGAACGTTGTTGTCGATGTTGCAGAGCCAGGAAGAGAAATCGTTGCTGTTGATGATAACAGTGGTGCCTTATTGAGATCATAGACAGGCAGTGAGACATCATTGGTAATGAGGGTTGCATCCGTACCTTCTGCAGGGTTCATTACGGGGAAAAAGCCTGCCCCAGGAGCAGGCTCCTTCGAAAGTTCATGTGACACCTTCTGGGAAGATGTGAGTCCTGCACCCAAGGAGCCCGCTTCTTTTGGCGGTTCCAGCCGTTCCTCAGAAGGTTTGCTGAATGAGACGTCAGACATTGATTCCGTGCGCTTTGTCTTCGATTGACCATCCACGTTAGAAGCCCCTACACTCTTGCTCGCGGGGTGTGTGGGGAAGCTGAGAGCTCCTCCAGATGACATGGGCGACATAGTGTTCTCTTGCAGACTTGCCTGTGCATGCCGCGCCGAATTGAGCAGGGCCTTCTTGGCCAGATCATTTCCCTTCCCACCACCGCCCATGGCCATACCAAAAGAAGAGCTGCTTTTAGCTGCAGGAGACACAGGAACATTTGCAGGCTCTTTTCTTGGTTCGCTCTTGTTCTGCTGCATGGGGGTAGAGATGTACGGGGCGGACTTTTTCAGATTCTGAAGCTGCTGGTCTTCCTCAGAACTTGCTTTCTTCGCCGGCGGACGAGAGTATATAGGCTGCACACGGTACCTACTACGACGCATCCGCTCTCTTTGGGCCTGTCGTACGCTCTGTACCTGAGCATCAATTCGCTGCGTCAATGGCAGCAGTGATGCAGCCCCTGGTGACCTACCTACGGCAAGTGATGCTGCAGGCCCAGCAGACCTTCCTGGTGTGCCACCCAATGGCACCCGTCCAGGCGTGTAAGAGAGACCTATGTTTGACCGACTAGAGGTGGTCGATAAAGCGTTTACAGCAGCAAACCCGGTTTCGGAGGGTGACGTACTGATCAGACTCATCAGACGTTGTGCTTTCTCGGTTAGTTGCGGACGCGGTTCATTGAATGTCGTAGCGTGACGTTTCGATGGACTAGCTAACTGTTGGTCATCCTCTTCAACAGCACGAGGTCCACGCTTTACACCAGAACCTGGCCGCCGGAGTGTATCTCGGGCTGCATTTGATGGGCTGAGCATGTTTCTCCGGCTGGAAATCGCAAGCGTACGTCCTGAAGTCATTAAGGATGCAGAGGGACTTTTTGCGGAGCTGGGGGATGCAGTCTGAATTGTAGAGGGCAGAAATTTTCCTGGTGTGTTCATGCGATTAGGTTCCAAACCTGTCCGGGTTCCCCTAAATCGATTACCTGCCAGAGTACTCGGTTTCGTCGAAGACCTATTAGTTGCGGCAGAGTGTCCCACTGGTGTCCTGGCCGATTCCATTTGAGCCAATGGACTGGAAAGGGTGGCTGGTGTGAAAGAAGATCGGCCATACGTAGGATTGAAGTTTTCGCTATCACTCCTTGCGTTTTGTGGCACAGCGTATCCGGATACTGATCCAGCAGTCGCAGCAGTACTGTATCCGCCCATAGACCGACGATCAAACGATTGAGCAGACGACGGAATCTGCAGGGTTGATGATGCCCCTTCTGTCGCCGCACTGCGTTCCCCGATATACAACATCTTCCATTGAGTTCTAGGCGTCCGGATGGCGCTCTTACTGTTACCACTGCCAAGACGGACGGATGCTCGGAAGGAGCTTGTACTGGTTCCAACAGGTGCTTTCAATGCTGCCTTGGCACGTGTTCCAGAACCCAGGTCAATGTGGACACCATCCAGTTGCCCTGCGTACGACGTGGTGGCGTTCGGAGGTGTCCTGAAGATGTCACCGTCTTCCTCATCACCACTGGAAGGTCCCACGCCCGTAGGAGATGTACACTCATCCCGAGGCCAACCGATGTATTCAGCAATGTAATTTGAAACATACTTAGACGCTGACGATAAAGCGTTCTTAACATAGTCATAAGGTGAAGGAGGCTGGTTCCTGCGACGGATGGGTCCTCCGACTTGCGCTGGTGTGCTAGGATCGACGGAAACCATTCTTATACTCTATATGTCAGGGACCTTAGCTTCGTCCCGACTTAGTCAGATGAGACACTAGTTTGGAAACATGACCTGCTTCATACCATGAACCTTGATCGGGTACAAATTCATCTCCCCAGTTGATCTGTCATTCTTGCATAATATTGCATTACTTGCGGATATAACCCCTGTTCCTGAAATATCTATCGGATAGTGTCACTGGAGTATTCATCCCGAGACATACAAGTTCAACAGCATGGGACTTATAGAGAATCTCATTGAAGAACTCCAAAGACACTACATGCAGGTACGAACGCACGCATACGCACGCGTACTAGCCTAACATTGGTGAAGAGCTGGCATGCGTCTGGGGATTTCAGTGCCACCACTCCCCTCCGCTCATACGCTGTACACAGACACTCTACCGACCTATCAAATTTTCGCCATGGATTTCCCACATGTGTTCACCATTGTGGGCGTAGGCGCAGTTCTTGGACTACCCGGTGCATGGAACACGGGAGAGTGTGTTCCGACACCAACGTGAAACCGATGGACCGGAAAAAGCCAAAACAAGAGCTCCCTCAATTTGTCTCGCATATACAGTACTGTTAAGGTGGCGCAAAAAGAGCGCGAAAGGGGAACGCGCGGTGAACAACAGGACGGTGGGGCGCTCTGCTGTAGACCGACACGCGCTTGTGATCCAGTATTGTTGGTGGTACGTTCAACTCACCCACCAGTCAGAGCGGTTGGAAGCCACGAGCCCAACAACACAACAGCGCGATGGAGTTGAGCTGCAAGAGTCGATGGGCCTTGCAGACGTGGGGTGCCGAGAGATGTAAACGACTTACTGTTGGACAGAAACTGATCCCTCTCCGAATTCACATAAAGTCTTCAGTCCGACGAAATTCAAAATAATGACTTTTCTAGGTGACCATTTAGTCAAAATCGTCTTCTGGAGGAAGAATTGCCACCCGCGTCGGCTGCACTATTCATCTACGTCGGCGGGACTTTTGTTGGCACTACACAGCTAAATGCTAGTACAACCCTAGTATGACACACACACACACACCTTAGGGACGAAAGAACGAACCTTACCGCACATCCTTTAACATCTACAATTCCAACTGTGGCCGTGGTGGTCCGTCTACAAACCAAAATCAGAGTCAGGAACAAATTGGCGCCGGTATTTCAACATTTGGCAACTACATCGCAGAAATTTGCGATGTTCCGTTACACAAACGGCCGACTTCAAAAAGTTGGGAAAGACAGGGAACTGTGGACATGCACTGGGACTACTTGATGATGATAGTCGAGAGCAAAATGGCATTGTAGACTTGTTCACCTTTTGCCACTGAGTTCCATTTCATTCAATCAAAATGGCCTGACAGTTTTGATTCGTGTGTATTTTCTAGGACGGGGTCAAAGTGATGCGGAATGCTTTCCATTACTCTCGTCACTGACTCTTTGAGCGAGGTTTCCTGACAGGAAACCAAACGGGTCCTAGATCTTTTGGTGGACAAAACCCGAGCCAAACTCCTGATGACAACTGGAGCATCACACAGTGGGGCAGACACTTGGAAACTCTCAACGTCGACCCAAGATGAGCACTTCATCCCTTAGTTCTGAAGTTGGTGGATGTATGGTTACACACTTGAAGTAATGCGAATAGATACGTTTGCAAGCGTCGGCAATAAATAGGGCCCGCTCCGAAACGTTTATGTCAACGGTGATTGATAGGATTTGCTGAGGAACATGTTACAGTCTTCACTCGCACCCATAATCTGGCAACCACTGCCGTATCTTAGATCTGAGGTCATGCATGTGACTGTTTTGTTCAAGTTCGATTTCACGGAGTTCCTTAGCCAGGCTTAGGCCGCGCAAGGCTCTGCGTTTCAGAATCCGACGGTAGTAATCCTCTGCCAGCCTCACGGCCAAAATTTCTCTATACGCCAAAGCAAGCGTTTCAAAATACTTGCGTCCATTAAATCTCATTTCTTTACGCCGGGGGGGGGGGCACGGACAAATCCTTTTCTTCGAGGATGGTTTGAAACTAATGCGACCTAACCTTTCGCGCACAAACAGAAAGAGCTTTCCTTTCTTAATCTCAAGAGTTGAAGAGCTCGGCAGAATAAGCTGGCGGTCTAAAATACTCGTGGTTCATCGGCATTCTTGCTATAGTTCCTGAGGCATGTGACAACCATACATGTAGAGATGCCAATATTGCTACGTACTGGTGATGGGGCGGGAGGTGGAAAGCTGGCTTCAGTGCTCTTAAGGGGTGCGGTAGGATAGTAGGCGAGAATGGAGGGGCGGGGGAAAGGGCGGCGTTCTAAGCGCGTCAGGACGGTTGGAGGGTCAGAGTATGAATCAGTGAGAGCCTGTCCCATTTTCTCTGTATGCGATGTTCTTTATTGGGATGCTACATGCCAGGCAGTGAAAATATTGCCAAGTGAAATGGAAGGAAGGAAATTCTTAAAAGGGAGAAAAGGATGAAAGCGCAAATGTTTGAACAGACTGCGGCTGTTTCGATCGCGTGCGCAAACACAAGGGTCTGATTTCACAGTTATAGGGGACAGAACACGGACCGCTGAAACCAGTAAATAATCAAGTTCCACTTTAGGCATCCAGGGGCATGTCTTCAACTGTGGCTTTTTCGGTTTCCGCAATCTTCTTAGGGGAGTCATCCAGTCCAGCCGGAGGTTCGAAACTGGGTTCCTGAGGTACATAGTCGATGAGGATGGCTTTCTCCCGCGTAACCCTGTGAGGAACACTGACAATCAGGACTCCAGAGTCAGTAAAACTTGCAGAGATGTTGTCAATGTCAGTCTTGTTAGGAAGATTGATGACATGGTTTAGATAGCGAGGGACACACACCTTATCCCCTGAACGGCACTTGTGTGTACCAGCAATCTTCAACTGTCCAGTGGAAGCTGTCAGAGAAATGTCTCCAATCGCAAACCCGGGTACGTCCATGGTGATGATGGAGGCATCCTCCTCCTCAATAATGCGGTATGTACGGGCATTCTGATTATGGTTAAAGCTGGGGACCGCCATCTTGGCCGCAGCGTCAAAAGGGTAGTACAGAGGGTGCGGAAACATACCAGAAAGCCGGCTGATGCGGAACGCGTTAGTGCTGTTGACACATGCAAGAAGCATCAGCACTGTAAACAATGCGGTCAGAAAGGAATTGAAGGACTTCATGGCGGTCAATGCGCTAGTGAGGTAGAACTCGGGTGTGAGAATTGCCAAAGTGTAACGTTCGATCACGTTTAATACTGAAGGAGACCTAGGTCATGCCGAAACATACGCCTACCGGCTTACTTAAATACCTTTGAGTTCAGCTTGCCTCAGTGAATCCAAAGAATTGGCGGATGCCTCAAGGTTCGTATGCACAGGCGGTGCCCACCCATTGGCTTTCTGCCACCACCCCCGACGGGACCGCGTTCGAGATTGCTCGGTGGTCCCTCTCAAACACAGCGCAGCTCAAACAAAATGGTCGAAGCTCCTAGTACACTATGAAGATGTCAAACGCCGCGACACCCCCCTGAGGTGGCTGCTCTGTGAAGAGACAACTGGCCATCGCTGATTGGCTAATTTCATAGATTCACGAAAATAGTATATAAAATTCTCCTCCATGGTTCAATTCATCTAATGACATTAATAGGTTTCAACTTTTACGCACCTGATGAGACAGCCGAAGATAGCCGCGGCTTAGCAAAAGTTAGTGGTCTAAAAGTGGATACCAACCCACTCATCATGATACATTTTCATGGTTCGGTCAGTCAATTCTTCGGTTTGCCACCCTACCGTACCTAGTCATTATATATTCTTGAGCGCCCTATTGCAGACCAAACGATGGCGTTGTGTGACGTTTGGTGCTTTAAGTGGCGACCCACCAGCTGATCCACATTTTGCGGCTGCCTGTACCACAATGGTTTTCCGAATGACTGTCTTTGTGCAGACACAATATTCCTGACGCCATTCGTGCACTTCAAGAGTAGCACAGAATATCTGTGTCATACGCACCTGGTAAGACTGTCCGCGCAGCCACAGATACATCCATCGCCAGCTGCTATGCCCTGGTGCTGATGGAGAACCAGCCTTTGCAGCTCTCGTTTGACCACGTCCATACATACGTGAGTTCGTTCACCTGGTACTTCATCACATAGCAAATAAGTTACAATTCGTGCACTTAGCAGGAGCCCGTGTCCAAACTTCGGCCACATTCTCAGAAGCACAGAACAGAATGGGTCTTCCAGGTTATGCTTGGGTCACGATCGGTGTTGGAGGTGCCCTCCTCCTGTTGCATCTAGTCGGTGACAGTTACAAGTGGCGCAATGCTCCTCATCGCCACATAAAGACTAGCGCTCTTGTCAAGGAGTTTCAACCCCTTGTCGATCTCTTTGAGAGGCGCATACGGTCTGGAGAGGACCTCGGTGGTAGCTTGGCCGTATGGATTGATGGAAAGCCGGTAGTCAGTGTCTCTGGCGGATCTGCGGGCTCTGAACAAGATGCCCGCGAAGTTCTTCCTGACTCTTTGAGTATTTGCTTCAGCACCACAAAGACTCAGGAGTCCCTAGTTATTGCCATGTTGGTGGATCGGGGATATTTAGACTATGATCAACCGATCGCGAAGTATTGGCCAGAATTCGCGCAAAACGGAAAGGAGAAGATAACAGTCCGTGATCTTATGCGCCACGAGGCTTGCCTGAACTTTGTTGATGAAATGTACACCCCTGAGCATTGTTTGCCAGAGAATCGTGAGAAGCTCGCAAACTACTTGGAACGCCAATGTGCGAGGATGGCGCCGGGTCAGAAGGACAAACTTGCCTATCATGCGATCAGCCGTGGACTATTTGCATCCGTCTTGTGCGAAAAAGTGGATCCCAAGGGGCGTTCAATGGGGACCTTTTACAAAGAAGAAGTCGCTGATAAGCTTGGTATTGATTTCCATTTCCCCGTGCCTAACGAACACGAACACAGAATAATCGCTATGCAACCGCAACCTCAATGGTTCCAAACATTCAACATTTTGCCTCACCTCCTTCTCCCGAACTGGCTATGCAACATACTGTTCCGAGAGTCTCTGGAAAGGAGTGATGTTCACATGTTGACGAGTGTGATGAGGAAGGGAAGCCATACGCATACGTCTTTCATGAGCCAAATTGATGAGGGCACGGGACAACCGGCAAAAGATGTGGATCCCCGTCAGATGTCTACCCCACGGTACTATCGAGGAGAGTGGCCAAGCAGTCATGGATTCGGTAACGCAAATGCCCTGGCAAAGGTAGCAAACGCTCTTGCTTGTGGTGGACAGCTCAACGGGATTCGCATTATCTCGGAGAGAACGCTGGAAAGAGCAAACAAACATACTGGGCCGAATTTCTGTGACGTTATGAAGCGAAACATTGTCTTCTGTGATGCTGGATGGTGTCACTTTGACATGAAGCACCAGGGGGTTCAACGAGGCACAGGGTGGGTTGGATTTGGTGGCGTTTGGGTAATCTGGGACCCGCAAACACGGATGTCTTTCTCCTACGTACCCATGTCGGCCAATTCAAGTGCGTACGACTATCGCGGAAGGTCCCTGCTGAACATGACCTTCCAGATCCTGAGTGAAGGCCAATACGGGCTTGAAACCCACCCTGGAAAGATGGTCTGAATCCCTGTGGGACTGGTGTTGGACAATAAAACGACTCGGATTCATGTTTCTTCCCAGTTTTCGCCATAGTGCCCGCTGTGCAAGCATTCGCAGAGGTATCCTAAAAGAGGGGCAAGAGTTAGGACACCGTACTTCGGTTGTTGGGTGGATCGGGATAAAGGTTGTGATTCAGATGTTCCCACGTTTAAACACGACCGAATCCAACAAAGGTATTAAACGACACGAATACTGCAAAATAAGCGTCAGGTTCATAGAATTTGCAAGGTGGATGTTTAGCTTCGCAGGTAATATGATCGTCAAGTTGCCATCGCTTTTGGCTTCAGCGATGTGGGAATGTTCTGGATACTCCGCGTTGTCGGCAATTCACCCAAGTGGAAGAAAGCATCTCATTATGATGTCACTGTAACCGAATTGGTTCGATGTATAAGCCAGTTTACGACGAGTTTGCGCGGAAACTAAAATCTGGAGAAGACCTCGGTGGGACCGTGTGGATTGATGGAAAGTGTGTACTGGAAGTCACTGGGGATTCGAGTGGCCCTGAGCCACACGCAAAGAAGATACACAATAATCATCTGACCCCTGTGTTTGGTTGTACCAAGGTAGTTGAGAGTTTACCTATCGCCATGCTTGTAGACAGAGGCTAGAGCAAGGATGAAGATCATATGGCGAAGAATTGGTTGGCGCTTGGTCAGAAAGGTATGGCGGACATCACCATCGCGGATCTGGCGCGGCTAGCTGTCCTGGAAGCACTGGTACCTGTGCAATTTACTCATGCAGAGAAAGTAAGTCTTGAGGCGGATCATTTGACTAAATAAGAACTGTATTTGGAGGGCACCCGGTCAAAGACGGTGTACCATGGGGTCACTTGTGGATTGTACACCTCAGAACTATGTAGCCGAGTAGATCCTAAGGAGCATAATAGAATTTGCCTTCGTGCCGAACGCCGCCGTGACCAACTGTTGGCAATGTCGTCTGCCATCGCTCATGGACGAGATAAGAACAATAGAGTAAAGCGATTTGCATACCTTGCGTTGTTGAGAAACAGGACGCTCATGTAGTTGACTGTTGCATTACGAACGGTCCTTGTGGAGACTCCAAAGGATGAGCTCTGGTCGGCTATAGCCAATGTATTGGACGACAGAATCGCCGAGCTTGTCTCACCACAACCTCCCCCCCTTTTGCTTAGCCGGAAGGGCCAACGGCTAGCCGCGAACCCGTCACATAGCCAGGGATGGCACAGCTATGACCTGGCAATACAGGCGGGATGGGAAACGAGTAACTGTTCCATTCGACAGTCGCTGGAATGTTCAACTTGAACTCTTTACATAAAATGTTGGTTTCAGGTTTCAAATTTGCTATTTGGTCAATTGCGACGAGATTGCGGTATTTGAAACGTAGGAATTTGTGAGTTTCGTTAATGTCCGTTATTGTCTGTTATTGGAGTAGCTGACGTTAGTTTCATTCCGCAATGACAATCTTTGAGACTTGGCGACTGTCTACATCGGGAGAGACTGTTTCGCATGATATGAACAGGAGATTTGGGAACTGATCTTGTTGTAACAGACCATCAAGGATGCGTCTTAACGTGAGCCAAGGTGCTGTCCTACTACTGGCTGGTGGTCTCAGTTCCGCTACAATCCTACCAGAACCAGTATGTAGGAGCAAACCCAGTGTAGACGTTTGGAAAGACGTTACGGGCGCACCCGTGCATGTTACACTGCCTGAGACCGAAAATGATGTATTGCCTCGTGATCAGGACTTCCACGGAACAGAAGTGTACTATGTAAGCACAGAGGAAATTGAGCGCTTTGTAGAATCAGCCGCGGCCTTGGGCTCAACTTTTGTATCACTTATACTATTCTTTTCATCGTCTTGCCCGCATAGCTATGAATTTGCCCCTGACTATGAGCGGCTGTCAGCGATATACCCACAAATTCCTATGCTGTCAACAGATGTACATGGAGACGGATCCTTGGCTGCCCACAACTTCGCCGTGGCATCTTTCCCAGTGATGTATCTCTTTAGAGGTGACAAACCCAGAGATATCTACCACGGAGATCGTACTCTGGAAAGCATTGATGAATGGCTATCCAGTCATGTGGAATATAAGAAGTCGTTGTCTCTCAAGGCAGCAAAGATGCTGATGATTGAACAACCATGGGAGCCATCTAACGCTCCGAACATGATATTTTACTGTGCGACGGCATACTTCACGGTGGAACTAGTGTGGCTGTGTCGTCGTCGAATTGCAGCATTTGTTTACGCATTCAAGAATCTCATTCCTGGATTGAAACCCAACATTGTACATGATGGAGATGCCCTACGACCCGGGCAATCCAGTCACATTAAGAACGATTAAACTCTTCTCGGAGAGCTCCTAACACATTGCAACCATTGTATCTGACCACCATGCTTCTGATTCATTCGCTAGCCCATTGGTTCGCGGTGGACAAGCCGGTGTCAGTTACACTCGCCTGCTGGATGGGCCGAATGTGTCATGCATCTGCGTGCAGTTGCAAAGCGGTTCGATCGCGTCCAGGTTAGGTCCCCTGCTGCTCTTCCAGGGGTCTCCCAGCATGCAGCCCTACCACTCTGGTACACACATGGTGTCACACATATGAATATGCTTGCTGCGGCGATAAGGGCTCTGGCATTCCTTTCGATTGCCACAAGCGTATCTATACTCCGCATGTGCCGGACCTTCACGGATCCGCACCAGAGTGATTCTTGCCCGGTGAGCGATCCCCTAATCAAGGGCAAAGAAAAGGGAGAGAACGGGAAATAGTCAAATCTACGTCACCACAGCGAAAGCGACAGGAAATCACACTCTTGCAAGAAGGGTGAAGGAACTGCGCTGCGACCAATGGACAAACCACCCCAATGAATTAAGTATGAAGATGGTTTAGGGACCCGAACCAGTGTGGAGAGAGCCTTGGAGAGACCTGCGGGCCTTCGGCTCTACTTAGTTTTGTACCAGTGTTTGCATTTTTCTCTCCTCATAGTATGATATAACCATCCTTGAGATCACAGGAGCAGAAAGAACAATGCAATACAATTATCGTACTGAGGTCACTCGAATTGCTCCAACCCAAAATTGTGGATTGTCCGGTGTGTTTAGGTGCTCTGCGGTGTTTCGTATTTGGCTTAATTAGAGATATTATACATCTGTTGCAATAGTATCTACTCCGTGAAAAGGTGGAGCCGTTCTAGACAGAATCTACTGAGTGGCATTCAAGACTCGACTTCAACAAATGGAACAACAATGGTGTGCGGTATCGTTTTTCTCACCTTTGAGTAGCGTGGCGTTGTCTGCTCGACAATGAGTTTGATTATGAGTCGTTATGGAGAGGCGAATACGACGTCTTGAGACTCCCTGCCCCCTGGTTGCAAATCCTGGGAAGGGAGGGGGGAGGAGCGGTGTGTTGTGTACGCGGTCGCCTATGTTTCGCATACTGCCATTGGTGATTGGAACTTTCTTTGCCAACAGTCTTGACAATATATGTGCCGTTCATAGATCAGTGTAAGCACAACATAAAACTTTCTACAGTTTGTGCTACATGTTCCTCCAGCTGGCATGCGCAGGACTGGAATGCATGTACTGCCACGATTCCCTGGAGCAATGACCAAGAGAAATCGCCCGCGAGCGCAGTCTGAAATGCCTGTCATTCTCTTCCCTCTCCAGGAACACGTTTGGTGACACACTGGTTCAGGGATGACTACAATTCGGATGATTCCCAGGACGCTGGAGACTACGACACAATAGGCTGGAATATTGAAGTCCCCGGGCGTTTAATGCGATCCTGGTTCCCTGGTTTCCACCTACAGTGTTTTCCTGGTGCCG
This sequence comes from Corallochytrium limacisporum, assembly GCA_002811645.1. Taxonomy (NCBI): domain Eukaryota; genus Corallochytrium; species Corallochytrium limacisporum. The sequence goes on from PDIP01000086.1 coordinate 30,870, forward strand.
CTGCCTCCTGCGACCGGCAGAAAATTGTTCATATGCGGACTCATTCCCGGGAGATAGTGCACACACCCTCTATAGCCGGAAACTGATTATACACTGTATTCGCTAGAATGACGGGTGCACATCATGTCGGTCCGGGCGAGGGAGATTCCGTGTTCCGGCCTGACCCGAGTTTATTCCAAAGTTCTGTAGTGCCTGACTGTCCAGATATTAATGTTGCAAAATACTGTGGAACCCGTACGATTTACGGGACCACTAGTAGGATTTTTGAGCGTCACAACAGAAACGTGTATTTAAAGTCTCATCGATATAGTTTCAATAATTTCATCACACACTTGAAGCAGTCATACATTAGGTGCGGGTGCATACCCGGAACCTCCACGAGATTCAAACAGCCTTTTACAGTTACGCACGTACACATCTTAAAATTGGAACTTGACCAACAGTAGTGTGGGATTGTTGTAAAGAGGCGGGACTGAAGTTTCCGAGAACAAATGGATTTGTAACCAGTTTCCACATCTGCAATAATGTCCGCAGAAGTCCTTCTTGTCGAAGCCTTGTATGACTTTGACGCAGAGTCCGCCGGTCTGGGGGACCAGTCTTTAAGTTTCAGGTACGGGGATGAGTTTGTGTGTCTGGAAAAGACCAGTGCGGACTGGTGGCGAGTGCTGGATATTCGTGCCCATCCTCCGCAGGTCGGATACGTGCCGGCTACGTATGTCCAGGATAAACAGAAATTAGACGAAACCAGTTCCCAGCCAGGTCATAGCAGTGCAACAGCATCCTCTTATACAGAGGACCGTCCGGCACAGTTTCGTCATGAGAACATCTACGATATTAATGACAGTTTTGATGACCACAAGACTGGAAACGCCAGCGGGAGTGTTTTTGAAATGCACAAACCGTCAGACATTGAAGGATTTGACCAGTACGAAATGATCGACGCAATCCGTTTATATGTGGAAGCCAACAAGATCGTTAGCGAAGCACAAGTCAGTTCAAGTATACATGGGTCAGACCACGACAGTGCGACTGGAATACAGACCCGTCCCGCAACGGTGTATAAGAAGCCAGAGCTGAAGAACAAATTTGAAGAAAACATCTACGAGGACATTGAGACAGTCATCAGAAAGGGTGCACCGAAGCAGCATGCGCCTGTCGCTCCGGCAAGGCCCACACGAAATAAGAGCAAAGGTACTGGTCGTGCCAGAAGGGTAGCAAGTCAGGAGAAACTCATGAGCGCTCAGAGCGACCGAACGAGCGATACGAACATAGCTGCAGCTGCCCTGGCAGGTGAGAGCACCGAGGTGGGTACGGGGTATGCCATGCGAGACCAAGAGGTAGTACCGGCTAGTGCACCGGCCACTGTTGAGGAACAACGGATGTCCTTGAGTAGGAGTTCGAGTATCCAAACAAGGCCGTTACCGGTACCCACCCCACAGAGTGCAGGGGCAGTCGAGGAGGAGCCCACCTCAGGACCTGCCAGACCGAGCCGGCCAAGTCGGAATCCCAGCAGTCGCAGCAATCTTCGGGCAACAGGGAGCAATGCAGGCAGCAATGAAAGTGTTAGGTCAGGAATACAGAGCAACGGGGGGCCCACGTCACCACGATCCGCAAGTACTACCAGCCTCAGCCAGCAGATGGCCAATGTGCGCAAGCAATATCAAGGAAATGGGAACAAGAGTAGCTTTGCCAATTTGAAAAGTGAACCTGCAGCGCATCCAATGGCCGTGAAACGCCAGTCTTCGTTGCTTAGGCATACCTCTGGGGGAACGGGAGATTCCGTCCTGGCGCCAGCAGCAGTGACCAAACAGCAGAGAGCAACTGCGGATGGCGATGTTACCAATGGTCCTTCTCGGCCGTCGCGGCCTAGTCGGCCGACTCGGGGCACTACCCCGCGGCCGACAGCTAGCACTGGCGATGCTCAGAGTTCTCCAAGTGTGGTCAGCAGCGTCGTGTCAACACCACGTACAGAAGGCGGGAATCGTCCAGCGCGGCCACCACCGAGGGCACCAGGGCAAAGCGGTGGTCCCGTTCCTCCACCAGTCTCAGCGTCTAGTAGCCTCGGAGGCCTTACAGCGCGTAGTCAAGCGTCAATTAGTGTGGCTGACAGTCGAAGCCGTGCAATTCTCGAGGGGGACGACAGCGATCTCAGCTCGTCTGCAGCATACGGCAGCACCAGCTCGAGTACTACGGGATTGCACAGAGCTACGGTTGGGGCCAGTGGCATTTCGGCGAACAATGGACATTTTTCTTCAAACACGTCGGATATCATTTTCGATGTACGACCCAAAACAAAAAAGGGCTTTTTTGGCACTAGGAAGAAGAAGAAGGCAAATTCCAGCTTTGAAAACTTCCCCAGTGACCACGACGTCATCCAAGCCAAGGTGTATCGGGACACCATCAGGTCACAACAGGCTGGTACTCCTGTGCCACACTCTCCTAGCGATGGCGGTGGATCGTCGCCGGTGTCCTCTCTATCTGCCAACAATACTCCACGTGGGAGCATGGGAGCGGATCCTGTGGGTCGCAAGAATAGCCGTCGCAAGAAATAGCATGGACAATAGTACGCATTGTCAGACACTACTGCACCTGGTCGTTTGCTAGATTTAAGTATGACACTTTTTATATTGGCTGTCCCCTATGTGTTAGAATTTCGTTCGTGTCCTCATTTAAAGTCCCACTACGCCTAGCACCGGCAGCGCGGACCAAATTCAGAGCGCTGCCAGCCTTGATCCAACCCACCTGGACAGCACTCAGAGTGTGCTTCAAGGGGACGTCCACAATGCTCCCATTTACGCGTTTCTTGACGCGGAGTCTCAGCTGAGAGGTGTGACTGAGGTTGTCCGCGCCAATCAGATCTACGCTATCTCCGGTGTCAACTTTGTCGTAATCATCAGGGTCTGCGAAAGTAGCTGGAATAACTCCCTGTTTCTTGAGGTTCGTTTCGTGGATGCGAGCAAATGAACGGCACACAATAAGTCGGCCACCCAGGAAACGCGGCTGCATGGCAGCGTGCTCACGAGCGCTACCTTCACCGTAATTCTCGTCTCCAATCACGATCCAAGGTCGACCAATGGCCTTGTATTTCTTGGCAGCTTCAGGCACCGAAAGTTCCTCTTCCTGGCTTCCTACCTCGCCATCTCCCACAAACAGAGCACTGTTGAGCCTCTGGTTGTTGCCATTTATGGCACCAATCAGTGTGTTCTCAGATATGTTCTCCAAATGGCCCTTGTATTTCAACCAAGGACCAGCAGCGCTAATGGCATCCGTAGTACACTTTCCAGCCACTTTGAGCAGAACAGCCATGTTCTTTACCGCTGCAGGGTGGAAAGGCTCGAAGGGTTCCAGGACCTGCAGACGAGCGCTCTTCGGATCAATGCATATCTCGACAGATGGATCGGGTTTCGCGTCGATCATTGTGGTACCCGTTGTCGAACCGTCAAAGCCAGCGCTGGGCAGATTCTGCCCTTTGGGGGGCTCAAACTTGAAGCCAGGAGCAATCTCATCAGTCATAACGTTCTTTGCTAGGTCAGCACCAAAGGCATATGCAGTCACCACATCAGGAGATGCAAGGAAATTGTGCGTACCGCTGTTTCCATCATTACGGCGCCTGAAATTACGGTTGAAGGAAGAAAGAATGGTGTTGGGTTCGTCCTCCTTCACCTGAGTGCGGTCCCATTGGCCAATGCATGGTCCGCAGGCGTTCGCAAGGACGGTAGCACCAGCATCCTTGAAGGTCTTGAGGATACCATCCCGCTCGCAGGTAGCCCGAATCTGCTCACTACCTGGGGTGACAAGGAATGGAATCTTAGGCTTCAAGCCGGCCTTCATTGCCTGCTGAACCAAGTCGTGTGCCCGAGTCATGTCTTCGTAGCTCGAATTTGTACATGACCCAATCAGAGCCGCACTGACAGCCATGGGCCACCCTTTCTCTTTAGCCAAAGGAGGGAATTCGCTCAACTTCGTGCTCAGGTCCGGAGTGAATGGTCCATTTAGACAAGGTTCCACCTGACCGAGATCCAGCACAATGTGCTCATCGTACTCACATCCTTCATCTGCCCTCAAGAGTCCGGTAGACTCCTGTCCGTGACGATCAGCCAGTTCAATGTACGCACCGCGGTTAGTGGCCTGCAGATAGTTGCGCATACTGCTACCATAAGGAAATACCGAAGTAGTGGCACCTACTTCAGCGCCCATATTGCAGATAGTAGCCATACCGGTGGCACTCAAAGTGTTGACACCCTTGCCAAAGTATTCCAACACGGATCCAGTACCTCCCTTGACGGTCAGCCTTCCGGCCAGTTCCAGGATCACATCCTTTGGACTGCTCCATCCATTCAGCTCACCCACAAGCTCCACACCAATCGTTTTCGGTGCCTTTAGCTCCCAAGGTGTGCCGCTCATGGCATCTACCGCATCAGCACCTCCGACACCTATTGCAGCAATACCCAAGCCGCCTGCGTTCGGGGTATGGGAATCGCAGCCCAACATTAATCCACCAGGAAGAGCATAATTTTCCAGGACAATCTGATGGATTATACCACTACCAGGACCCCAGAAGGCGAAACCAAACTTTTCACACGCGCTACGGAGAAAATCAAAGATTTCCTGGTTCTGCTTAACGGATAGTTCCAGGTCCTCCTTGCTGCCGTGTCGACCCACAATAAGATGGTCACAATGAACACTCACAGGCACTGCAGCACTGTGCAGGCCAGCTAACATGAACTGAAGAATAGCTGTCTGGGCACTAGCGTCTTGAAGAGCTACTCGATCAGGCTTTAGTGCCAGATATGTAGTGCCACGCTCTGGATGAGAGTCAGGGGCATGGTCCCGGTCGATGTGAGAGTAGATGATCTTCTCAGAAAGGGAAAGGGGCTTTTCTCGGGTACCCCACTTCCGGCGCAACTCTTCGAGGTGTGTGGACTGATGTTCCAGATGTACAGGATATTTGTGCTTGTTTTGGAGACTGTCCGCGCCGGAACGACTTGCAAGACTTCTGGTTGCAACCTGCAGCGCAGGACCCACAATGCTCTTCACAGCACGTACAGGTGCTCGTTGTCCAATCTTTCGCACAGCCATATTTGCGACGTTACAAAATGCGACACAATTCTGTCAATTCGAATAAACGATTAGTCTTCAGGCGAGCTCTCTTCTACCCAAAGGATGCTTTGGTAGTGCATTCGCATGCGGCTCTTCTCATTTGTTGTGGCCCGACAACTTATTGTTGTCCGCCCCGAAACGAGTCATGGAAAGTGTGTAAGTGTCAGCTGTAGGATTGACCAGTTCTTAGGTCATGGAAGGTCATAAGACACTCAACAGGAGATTGATTGCAACTTGCGCTACACCTTCGTTCAGTGTCCTGATAGCAATCGCAAGGTGGAAATTCAATGTAAGGGACCCTGCCTCCCCCGTGGTTGGGCCCTCCGCCGCCCGGCGGACCCCCCCCCTGGGGGGGTGGTGTGGGAGGGGGACAGTTTCCCTTACTTGGGGACTGACTGTAGGCGCTCTGTTTATTGGGCACGTGCTGCAACAAGTCACGGACGCAAACGCACAAGGATTCAAATTTTAGGGGGTCGGGAAGGACTGGGTTGTTGTGTTAGCCCATCGTGTCTGCGTTTACCATATCTCGATCTCCGCAATTCAATCACTACCTTGACCGTAATGGAAGGGTAGAGTACTGTGGATATTGACACGACGACACCCAATTAGTAGTAGACTGAAAGCGATGGATTCCGTTATTTGTGGTTCAGCAGGGACATAGCGACTGCGTCAAGGTCAACCTTGGGTTGCTTGCCCTCATGCTCGCTTGCAGAATGTTGTTGAGCAACACTGTGCTTGCTGCGATGCCGTGTACTATGGTCACCTTCGCGAGGTCCGGTCTGGACTACTTTTACTCTTTCGCCAAAAACGGCAGTTAGATCATGCACAAGTTGCGTAGAGTCCACGGCTCCCGACTCTTGTGAGTGTGGCGTCACGCGCTGCTGGCAAAGGGCCTGTTGAACGGTCTGAGTGGCAGGCTGGCGGGAAGGTCCAGTCACCTTCACACCAAGAGTGTCACTCAGTATAGAAGTGAGATCCTGGGTTTCTTGAGGTTGCACCTGTGGTGTCATTTGGTGTTGCTTCATTTGCCTGTAGACTGGCTGTTGACTCTGTAGTTGTTGCTGCTTGCGAACATTTTTCTCACGCCCTTGCTTTCCGCGATTTCCTTGTTGGTTCCATACTCCTGTGACACTCATTACAGGGTTCTTGTCATGCCCTCTCGACCCGCCCCGACGAATCAACCACACTGCGTTCACTCGGGCACCTCGCCGCTCCGAACAGCATCCCCCCAAATTGTTAAGCTCCGTGGCATGGTAGTCGAACACAACATCAAGGCGATAACTGCCTTCATCTTTGTTTGATGTGAAGATTCCGACGACTGTACCGCTGGCCCCAAACGGGACACTTCCTGCGCCACGTACGTTGACTACCCGATCACCAAGATTCCAATCGTTCGTTCTGTGCTGAAGATGAGTTCCTAGGTTCGGATGGTAGATACAATGGGCAGGCAGTGACCGTGTGATTGGCATAGAGACAGATGGTGGATCTTTTAGGAACGCATCCACGGTCTTTTCAATGACCGCAATCTGGTTGGCACTAAGCATGCGGCTCCCGCATGGCACCAGATCTTGTTCAAACCAAGGCTGCTCCCGGAGCCAATGTTTGATCTGAAGTACATTTGCCTTGGAGTCCACCGAATTTGGAAACAGCAGCTTGTCGGTTGGCTGTTGACTCTTGAGATTCTTTAAAGCTTTAAAGAACGTAGGAAAAGCCTCTCGAAAGGCCTTGGCAGCCTTCACGGTGAGACTGGAATACTCCCAAGTGTATCCGTCGTCTAACCTACGTGCATATCCACTGACTTGCTGATCCTTCTTCTGATACTTTAAACTCATGCCAATATTGACTTTCTGCATGTTATTGCGGCCCTTCTGTTTTGGGTTCTCCAGGACCACCGCAAACGAGGAAAACAGCCGATTAAGTACAGAAATGGGCATATCCAATTTATGAGCCATTTCCTTGATGGAGAACCATCGGTCATCAATGGAGCGCATCGCAAAGGCAAGATCAGGCTCCACAGGGGAAACTAAGGATACAGTTAGGTGGCCATTTTGAATATTATGTACATCTATCGTACCAACGTGACCAGGAAACGGTGAGATGCACACAATCGAGTCTCCCTTCGGGTAAATAGACTTCAACATCCAATTGCGTGTCACTCTGCCTTTCACGAGCTGATTCTTAATTTCAGACTCCAAAACACAAGATTCTAAGGGCACAAAAGTTCCCCGTTTCGAGTATTTCTCCTTCGTGACAACAGAGTCGTCGTGGAATTCGTTATAGACGCCTTCCAAGGCACATACTTGAAGGTACACGACACAAGGGGGAATGACAACACCGCGCTTCTTCTCGTACAGACTACGAAGGCTGTCGACAGCCTCCTGGTACATTGATGACTCAGCCTGGTTGTTCTTTGCGATCTTGACCTGTCCGCCTTCAATACGCTTCGCAGAACAATTTCTATCGTGACAGCTTATGACGATACTCTTGACCATCAATGGCCAATGTGCATACACGACCCGTCCCAGGAACTTCGGTGCTAGCCTCTGCAAATCTTGCTTGGGTTCTGTAGAATACTTTCGATGGAGGCGCAATATGATACTCGGCTCTTTGGAAGGATGCTGAAAAACCTTTACCTGCGCTTCTTCGAGATTGTAGTCGAATTCTCGGAACTTCATCGTTGGGTATCCCACAACATGCTTTGTTGGATCCAGAGTACTCAGCAGAGTTGGGTGTACATGAAGAGGGCTTCTAATGTGGATCTCCTCCGTAGCAACCTTACAATTTTGAATGTTTCCAAGAACCTGTGGAATTGGGGACATGAATAGAGTTGGCTTTGCTTGGGGTTCGTATCGGTAGATCATGCTGGGTAGGTGACGATTGCGTTTTTGTTCTTGTTCGTTAAGAGATTCATTGTACGGCATCATTGCCGACAGTAAGCGATCGGAATTGATGAATGGAATCAACACGACAGCCTCCCAATCCTGCTTCTTTCCATTCTTGTCAGTGGCAAATTCTGCAGGGTAGTAGTCTATGATCGGTGAAGTGGACTCCGTCATTAGTCCTTGATACGCCGGTGGTAACAGATACCGGCTTGCTGCAGGTAACACTGCCAAAAGCTGCTGGAATGGTAGAAACGCACTTCCCTCTTCAAATGACTTGTCAATGCATGTGAGGTTCTTAAAATCAGTGACAAACGGTGAGAAGTGATGGGGATAAAAGTAGCCCCATGACTGCACACCACGGAAATAGTATGCGACAATCCACTCCAAGGTTCTGACATAATCCCTAGTGACCTGCGCGAGGAACTGATCGGTCACCTTTACCACACCGAATTTTTCCCTGTAGTAGCTCTCCCGGTAGTCCGTGAAGTCCTTATTATTCGCCATAATATTGAGCAAATCTTCATCAATTGCACTGTAAATCGCTTCTTCTTCATCATCATCCTCATCGAACTCTGAATCCTCGTTGTCACCAAGACCCATCGGGCTGCCAAAGTTATCAAATCTACCCGTACTCATTTCAATCCGTCTTTTGCTGCCAATTCCACGCTTCTCCTCGAAGACTTCATAGTCAAAAGGTGCAAAGGCTTTAAAAAACATTTCCAACCGCCTCAAATTTAAAGTTCCGTTCTCATTCATCGGTCCACCCATTTGCGGCAGGACACTCTTGTACGTTTTCACTAGGTACTGGAACGCCCCTTCGTTAATATGCAAGTGTGGTAGATGTGGAATAAAATCGTTACCAACCAAGCAAACCATGAAAACCCAATCACCCAATACCTGCTCGAAAGTGCACGGGAATTCCAGACCACTCAGAAGATCTCTGAAGTCCAGCTCCAGATACTCTCTGACCGCATGGATATGCAACAAGAAGAAACTTTGCTCCTCCGCATTTGCCGTACGTTTGGGTTGGCCCCGACTGACAATCTCCTCGCGCAAGAGAGAAAAGTATGGTTCATGGGAAGCCAGGCTTAACAGAAACAAGTCTGCATCCAAACCATAGAGACAGTGACGGGTGTAAGGATCGTATTCTGGCTGCATTCGCACCATGCGAATGTAATCCATGACCTTGTGCTCCCCTTCACCAGGGGTCTCGTGTCCAGAGAAGATAACCTGAACTTCCCGCCATTGCCTATCGCTGTTGAGTTTCGTGGTTACAAAGGCACGCAGTGCCGCACTGAGCCTCACCATGAATTCTGTGCCCGGCGTAATGCTGTTTCCGTCGAACCTTTCAACAATCTGCTTCCCTTCTGCCTGCGCCTTCTCCCGACTCTCTCGGGCCTCTCGCGCACTCCGGAATCGACGACTACGCTGCTGATTCATCTTTGCGCGGGGAGCGCAGCCATCAACCGCCATGAATAACAGCTTCTTCGGCTTGATGATTTGGAATAAAGCGTCAACATATCGAAAAATATTAACAAAAATGTCCTCCTCAGTGAAAGTCTGATTCGGATCGTCATCATTTGGGTGACTACAAGGGTGAATGATGTTGTTCATATCCAGGTATAGATTATCGAACTCAGGAATTTCTCCATCCACTACTTGCTGAGCGATACCCGGATACCGCTCCGAGATCCATCGAAAAAATTTGGGAACTCCCATGCTGGCTTCCTAACGGTTCAATTGATCTGGTACGCCAGAGTGCTATTTCGTCATTTCTGTTCTATTCCACTCAAGTCCGCCGTGATGATCACACGACAGAGATCAAATTATAAAGTTTCTTGAGGTTTGTAAAATAGCTGGTTGTGTCTGCGTACAACAGGGCAGCCCTTTTTTCCGAAATTGTCGTAGTACAGGCACAATTGGGGACGGAAGCTCCCTTCCTCCTCTCAACCACCATTTTTCCAACTTCCACAATGGCGTGGCCGGATTGTCACAAGGCGGGGAAGTGAACGTGTATCGCTCAACGACCCGTGCGTGCCTTTCCAGCTTCCGACATACCACCCTCTGTCTCATAATATTAGGTCGAATCTATTCAAATCACATTCATTCGAATCCCGACCGCTGTGGCGGGAAACATTTTGCGCGTTCAA
>PDIP01000086.1:42132-70619 GCA_002811645.1 Corallochytrium limacisporum
AGTGTTTATTCAATCCGTAAACGAAATATTTGAAATTGATTTGGTGTATAATGATATTTAATAATAATGATAATAATCAAAATATATATTATTCAATCATGATTAAAAAGAGTGATCGGGGTTCTCGTTTTCGTGCGATTTGTCTCATACTTAGGAGACAGAGGGTGGTATTGCTGAAACTGCTAAGATTGACAACTACACATATGATTGCCTTCCAAAGTAGATCAGTTCCCCTTCACGGAGGGCACTCTTATGGTGATTTGAACTTCACATTCGCAGCTACAACCTACTCCGGCCGCAGTTGAGACTTTCTCCGCACCCACCCTTTACGTGCCCGCCAGCACAATTTGATTCGCACGTTTGATTTGGCGCGATATGTTTGACTTTTCCCTTCCCGCTCCATTTCGACCTCTTCGCTGAGCTCCATTGGTGCCAATTTGGACCACTTCTAGCCCGACCTGAGCTCACACATGTCAGAAACGGCATAGGTCCCCTTCTGGCTGTGTGTGAGCGCTGGAAATTCATGGCCCTCGATGCAAGAATTTGTTGGTATATAGAGAAAGTGATAACAAAAACAGAGTTGCAGCAGATAATTCCAATCTTCGAACCCATACGGAATTAGTGCTGAGAATGCCGGACAGGAAAGCAGAGATGTTGGATCATGCACAGTGGCCTCATCTGCGGAAGGCTTTAAAACGGGCAAGAGGCGTTTTCGTCTGTAGCATTTGTATTGACGAAATACATGAAGCTTACAAGCTCACTGACTGCGGACATCATTTCTGTCGGGTGTGCATCGAATCACACTTGGAGGAAGAGAATAACTGCCCCCAGTGTGGCTCACTTGCAACACCCAGAAGTCTTGTGAAGGTCGCTCTCATAGATGATCTTTTTGCGATGGTAGAAAATATTTGGACCCACATTGCTGCTCTACGGAAGTACTCTGAATTCGGAAGGAAGAAATTACTCGTCTCCCATCGAACGAGATGGAGTCCAGATGCTGACTCCTCGCCCACCATTGACACTCCACGACAAAGGAAGAAAGGTACCCACCAGGAAAAACGAGTACCCCATGAATCATTGGTAACCCAATGCAAGCTAGACATTACCAACCAATCTCGGTTCTGGGTTTCACCTACGGCAGGGTCTCGTTACAGCGGAGTAAAGCCCTTAAATGTCAACAGACGTAATCTGAAAGGTGAGACCAAGCTTCATCAGTTTGCAGTGAAAGGGGACATTGAGGGAGTTCAGCGATGTCTGGACGCTGGAGCGAACCCAAACACCACAGACAATGCGGGCTGGAGTCCCCTACACGATGTTGTAAACAATTGCTCAGTTAACATTGCCCGGATACTACTCAATGCGGGCGCTGACCCTAACCTAGGGGCGCAGGAGAACGGAAACACTGCATTACATGAAGCAATTGAACAAAACCACATGGAACTGATTGATCTCCTGGTTTCCTTCGGGGCCAGAATGGATATTGCAAACAATACGGGGCTTACTGCCAGGATGCAGTTGTCCAAGCCCGAGGCTGCTCGACTTGAAGCAGTGGCTGATTCCCTCCATACAACACGGTCGACCATGGCGGGCGAAGTAGGCCCCGAAGCTTCCTCAGCCCAATTTAAGGACTTGAGAATTGCTTTCACAAGAATTCCCGATAAGACGAAGAAGAAATACCTGAGGATAGCCGCAGACTTGAAGTTTCTGATCGATCAGCCGGTACAATCTGCGAGCCATCTTGTAACAGCAGTGGACAATAGTGGAAAGGTGGAAGCAAGGACTCAGAAGTACCTCACGGCGCTCTTGCTTGGAAAACCAATTGTAACACCATCTTGGCTGGAAGAGTGCATTAGACAAAGCAAGGTCCTGGGAGACCAGGAATTTCGGCCACAAGCTGACGAGGAGTTCAAAGATCCAGTTGGATATCGTATGCTTGCAGCCAGAGATGAAGGAAGCAAGCTTTTCGCTGGATTGACGTTCTGGTTTCACGGTCGCTTCCATAGTGTAAGTCGAGAGGACTGGACAAGACTTGTTCGCCTTGGCGGTGGTATGGTTTGGGCCAAACATCCCCATCGCTATGAGGGCCAGCACGCTAAACACTCTTCCTTCGATAGGCCACAGTTTATTGTTGTGTACGATGTCATGAAATTCAAGGGCCGCTTACAGTACCCCCACGCAGTTGCCCATGTAAACTGGCTCAAAGACTGTATCTCGCATAGTGGAATTCTTCCCCTTTCGTAGCCAAAATGTATACACTGGGCAATCTCTGCTATCTGTCCGAGTGCAAGGTGGCAACGCTGCATATCTGACTTCCATATTTTTTCTCTATCTTTTTGTGTGTACATGCCTCTTGGCGCCTCGCAACATCGCTCGGCGACCACTTGAAGAGGACGAGCTGTCTATCATTTTCTGTGACGGGAAATGGTTCATTCTGGTGGCAGCAATGGCAGCAGATTGTTCAGGTGTCAGCGGCTTCATGTTGGTGTACGCAGCCGTTTCATTATGTTTCACGTCATGCTGGGTCATGATATGGTTCTCCAGATGATGCTTGAGACGGAAATCCCACTTGCATATCGTACATTCATAGCGCCGAATGTTCAAGTGCGTGAGCTTATGGCGCTCCAACGTCGTGGTCTCCCGGAACGCCTTGTTGCACATAAAGCACTTGTGAGGTTTGCATCCAGTATGTGTATTGATGTGGGCTAGGAGCCGATCGCCTTTCGTGAATGCCTTACCGCAAATAGCACACTGCCCTCTGTCCGTCATTGGGCCTGTTTCTGAGGACCTTACAGTCGCGATTGAAGTCGTGCCTACCTGAATTTCTCGAGATGTTGTGCCAATACTTGGCTCCGCTGGCCCGGTTGGTGCTACGATGACAGGTACTGACGCAGCAAAATACATCACTTGTCCCTGAGCATTTGTAAAGGGTATCTGAACTGATGGAGGCGCATCCAATGCAGGCGTCTGTGTCATCACGCGCTGTCCTAGCATTCCAGACGGCGCAAGGAAAGGCTGATAGTGAGGATTAGGAGGGATAGTTGCCGGGACAGTGGGCAGTACTCCAGGATGAAAGGGAGGGGAATGCATAGTCCTCGGTACTGTTTGAGATGGTAGTAGGTGCTCCGTTTGCGGACCTTGAATATTTTTGCATAGTGAGTGTTGTAGTAAGGGTGGTGGCGGTACGCTTGGTGATACTTTTGTTGGTCCAGATGGAGGATACCTTGAGTCTGATGGACCTTGAATGGAAGGCATTGCTGCCACTCTGAATGACTGTGCCTCCTGACGGGACCGCAGTTCACCAGGTTGCACAGAGTACAGAGCATGTGGAACAGCTGGGCTAGCATAGTGGGCACGGGGTTGTACCGCTCCGGCAAGCTGCACCGGTGAAACCAAAGCATATACCTGAGGGACCATCACACTATGATCCATGTCTGTTCCTGCTTCCTGTTCATGGCTGTGCCCCGGCTGCTCGATCTTGCCGGCCGGGAATCCACTCATTTGTGCTTTCAATGGATTTTGCTGGGTACCTGTTGAAAGCCCTACGTTCGCACCTTACCGATCCATTTCCGGCTGTATTTGAGTTAGACTTCCAGGAGACGTACTGTCTTGTTTGGTTCTTTCTGCGTTGTTGAAAGATTGAGAAGTTGATGTCGTGCACTTGGCACAACTCTTGGCCACACTTGTCCCGAAGTCAGTGACGGTTTTCGTCGTTTTTGATTTGATCGAAGGCCCAACGTGGAACATGAAATTTGCTGGGTGGCGTACATCTACATTTACACTCGACGTTAGGCCTTCAGGACCTTTAGCGGACAGAACCACAGTGTTCTGAATTCTCGTGCATGTTGGCAATCATAGTTCCGGAGGAACCTGCCAGCCAGTCAGCTTTCGGATCACGATTTCGTTGCTGTTGTTATTGTCAATGTCCGAACAACAACTACGCGATTCCCTTAGATGATCGTTCCCAGTGCTGTACGTCGGTTTGGAAGCTCGCTAAAGAGAAGGGGACTCGGTTTCGGAATGCACGCACTTTTTTTAGTTCGACAGCAGTGTACGGCCTCTGATTCCAAATCATATATATTGCCATCGATTGCATTCTGATTTGGCGTATACTACAGTGAAACACCACACTTATCGTCCAGGAATTGTATTTCAGTAGTGTAGATGCAACTGTTTTAAGAACAATGGAGAAAGGTTTAATATTCTTTACGCATTCCACTTTCAAAGGCTATGCCTCATTGGCTGTGTATCTGCAACTCTCCATTCTTCAGTAGCAGTATAGAGCAGTCCCTCTCCATTTACGTTGTAACTTCCGCAGGTCGGAAATCCCAAAGCGGCATACTGGGACAATTTACCCCAAGTGCCGTCACCAGATTCTCCAACAGTGGCACAGTAGGATCGCGTACACATTGCAAGTCTGACCAGCCTCTGCTTGGGCTGTGCCATAGTAAATATATGGAGACGACAATTTTCGATTGCGAACTTGCTGCAATCACAATATTGAATGATGCTGGAATCCGGCCAGTCTTCTTTTCCAAGGAGCGCTACAGTCCCCCTCCCCCCCCACCCCCCGGGGAGGGGAATTTCCCTGAGTAGAAAGTGGAAACTTAGACTTTGGGAGTCCACTTCGCGTCTCAGAAAATTGTCATCATTCGTGCACCATGGTGCACCAACGACCTCGAGACTGTTTTTCCATTTTTGGAAACAGTATAGTATAGGAAATTCCCTATTTCGAGAGACCAATCGAGAACATTCCAATACAATGACAAGGCAGCTACAAATACCCGTTCACAAGTGTCTTGCATATGCAGGAACCAGAATTTGATTAGTGGACATTTGCTCTCATCACTCACGGAGTGAGCGGGCCACCGGGAGACCCTCCGCCACAGCCTCAGCGGCGGATTTTGCCATCTGCTACACAGAAATTGTTGCTACACCGAAGTTAACGCTGCTCCTGCGGCGTAGCGGTGTGGATGCTTTCTGCGCAGACATGGCCGATGCGAGAGATGCACACGGAGGAGCAAGTGAGAAGGAGGGTAGGCGAGGTCCGACGAACGGGTCACGGTACCGCGATGCGCAGGAGGCGACACCAATATTTCAGTCTCGGCCAACATCGAACGCATCTGACCGCGGTGCCGGGCAGATGAGCCAGGACGCGGTCGGCAGGAAGGGGCAGAGTCGGGACCAGGGGACCAAGAAAAGTGAATTCGCCTGTGACAGATGTGGCCAGTTGTTCAAACGGAAACACCGGTTGGTGTTACACACACGCATGCACACGGGGCACAAGCCACACAAGTGCGGCCTGTGCGGTAAGACGTTCGCGGAGCTGGCGAGTCTCCGAAACCACGAGTTTGTGCACAGCAACAAACGACCGCACGCGTGCCCGTTCTGCTTCAAACCGTTCAAACTGCGGCACCACCTGAAGAGACACTCAGTCATCTGCCACAACATTGAGCTCCCGCCCTGTGGCGCGTTGGGGCAACACCAGAAGTCAAGGTGGCACCTGCAGGACGTTTCTGGCAAGCTGTACGCCTTTCATGGGCCAGACGGGTGTGTTGTGAGGAAATTTCCCATCGACGTCCAACTGTGCCCGGTGTGCCATGTGGAGAGTGGTCGAGTCGCGGATGCGGGCTGGCTTACTGAGCCGTTCGACGAACCTCCGGCGGGCACATACTTTGGCCAGCCCATCACGGTGAGCAAACCGGTGAGTGCGACGCTGGGGGTGACGGGGCGCGGCGGGGCTTCGACGGCCGAGGTGAAGAATGAGGCCACCGGTGACCCTGAGTGCGGACGGTCTGAAGTGGACACCAAGGACGAGAGAGTGGCGTATGGTGGTGGTGGTGGCCAGTACAGTGGGGGTGGCAGTGGCACTCAGGGTTCGAGACCGGTGCAACAGGACCCGAGGGGAGCGTACGCAGGAAATGAGGCTGTGGTGTTCCTGACTCCCATGGCGCATATGCTGGTTCATCCGCAGCAGGTCGTGCACGGGGCGCACGCTGGCCAAGACGTCGCAAACCAGTGGCAGTGCCAGCAAGTGTACGCCATTCCCATGAACCAGCAGCAACCGGCCATGTACCCGGTGCCGACAAAGCAACAGCGACCGGACTCCGTGTACCCGGCGCCGACACACCACCCGCGAGCTTCCCACTACCAGGCCCACCACCTGCACGGCCCCGTGGTCATGTACCAAGTTCCACCGCAAGGGCAGCCAAGCCAACAGCCCGGGCTCATGATGTACAGACTGACCCAGGCAGCGCCGGCATCCCCAACATCGGCACCGGACCCGACGCGGTTGCCGGTGCCTACCCCACCGTCGGGCAGCACGCCTCAGCACCCCTCATCCCGCCGAAGCTGTCTCTAGGGTTCATACCCGCATGTTGATGCTCTGCAAGCATTCTGACGAGTATGTCGCGAGTAGGCACAAAAACAAGTTAAGCACTGAATTATAGAGAGGTAGATGTATGTATGATTATACGAGTTTTACTAGTGTTAGCGGTAGTTATCGATGACTGAATATGGTAGACTTCCTGACGGTTCTTTTGAGTCGCTCTGCGGGGATATGGACAGGCTCTGTTGTCTATGAAATGAATCGCTCGACGACGACAGTTTCTGGTTTGCGCCAAGGTGGGTGTGAGATGTCGGTGCTTTGTTCTTGTCCAAGTTAGAAGAGCCTCCCGGAAGAAGTTGATTGAGCTCGGGGATGTTTACCGCCGTTATGTCATGAGGGATATGCCTCTGTTTACCATCAGAGTGGGAACTGAAAAATCTACATATGGAAGAAAGACCACCCGCTCGTCTAGTTGCTGTCCCGTTTTCATCTCTAGACTGATGACGATGCAACCTCTGTCCTTCTTCACCGTGCTCTTTGCGTGCCTGTCTCCGCTTTCGGTTTCTGTACTCAAAGACGCCTAAGTAGACGAGTAGACTAGTGCTAATGAAAGCACAGGCGCCTACGGTTACTGCAGCCCACACTGGGAGACCCAAAATGGATTGCTCCGGTGGCACACAGTCAACGTTACACAGTCGCGAAATCTGAGCTGGCCGTGTGCCCGTGCACATGACTTCGTCTAGGATCGTTCCAGACTGACTGACGCAGTCATAGTCCGTACTTTGGGTACCGTTGCACCAGTCTGAACACGAAGACCACCGCTTTTCCTCCCATGCTGGATACACGGAGCTCCCACAGTCAACGAGAGCAACATGGCAGATTCTTTGTACAAGTGGCACAGGCTCCCCGCAGAAACTGTTACTAACTCGTCGCCCAGTGTCATCGCGCTCGCAGTATATGTCGCGGTACTGCAATCCGTAACCACATTGGCGGTCACATTCCGACCAGGAGGTTGTCCGCCATACAAACTTACCAGGGAGGCATTCGCCACCAAAACAACTCTTGTTCGTGTCACATATGGTACCATCCGTGACATAGCTAATGCTTGCGTCCGGGTGTGTACAATTTCCTGCGTAACTGCACCGCTCTTGACAAATGTTGCTAGATTCAATTGCGCAGGACTGTAGGGCATGGTCACTGCAAACGGGGGTTATACATTCCCCGTTGCTACAGTAACCCTCTGAGCTAGTTCCGCAAGAAGTATCTGGCAGACGGAATTGACATGTGTCAAAATTGCAGCACTCGGCCTCAAAGTCTGTCCAAGTGACGGAACTTGAGCACTGTGCTTCTTCAGCCAGAACACAAAGCGACTGGTCACAGCACGCTGAGTCGTCATCACACTCTTCGCCGTGTTCCACAACTCCGTTGCCACATTCTGGCTGGAAATGCACGAGACAATTAGCATGACTAGTGTAGCCATTCAGAGTATCAGAAATGTGCTCACAGACCTGTCCCGCATTCTCTGCAAGGAACCGTTGCTCACTAGTCTTATCGTGAGACATTAAACCGTTTGTGGTATGTCTGGCTCCAAAATTATGCCCAATTTCGTGAGCAAAGGTCATCCATGTCCGACCGCCAACATAGTATGATGTGACAGCAGTACCACTACTGCAAAATTGTCCATTTGCACAAGATCCCCAGTAACAGGATCTCTGGCATTCTGGTTCATTTTCTGGACAATTCTCACAGTAGATGCTATTCTGCATGCAGAGCACCCCCACACCGGCCAATCCGACCGTCACACTGCCTCCTCCAGGTTGCACCGGATAACAATTTGTCAGGAGATGCCAGAGACCGTTCTGAGTGTCGCGGCTGGCTCCATCTGTTGCCGAGCAGCAAGATCGCCAACGCGAGAACATGTCAAGCTTTTCGTTGATTGTCGCACCACAGTCCCGGGTGTTAGTACCCGAAGGGGCCTCATTCCAGTCAGGACCCCCACTGGAGCTGTACATCACTACTGTACCTAGAACTAGTACTACATGCACCTGGTCTGCGTATACTGTGTTTGCAGCATTGATGATACGCATGAGGTGCTCACTTGCAAAATCCACGCCGCCGTTGCGGGCCACAAAGCCGTAGTCCATGGCCACACCAATATGCAAAGCATAGGCGTCGTTAGGACAATCTTGGAGTAGGTCTGTAGCCTCGGCGACGGTGGATCTGGATTGTTTATACAAGGCACCCGCAGCTTCAGCGTAGGATGAAATACCAGGAGTGGGCAACTTCAACGCCAAGGGTGAGTGGTGTCCGTGCTCTTGCTTTTGCCGTGCCTGTATGCTTCCGTCTTTTCTGGACCCGCCACTGATACCACTGTTCCTACGTGAAAGGTGCAGGTCGGAGATATTGTCATGCAGTCTGATCCCAGTGCCCACTCCGCAGACGCCAATATCGCCGATGCCATACTCTGCCAACTCGTTCACCACACGTTGGGTAATCGCGTCATCCTCCCAAGAACCAGTGGTAGAGGAGCCCTGCGTCATGCGGTAATGTTGATGGTGCACTCTGTCGTTCCGACGGTATTGCTTGTGATCCTGACCAGCAGAGACAAATCCGTCCACAACAACCCAGTCCTGGATCCTTTCATCCCATATCAATGCATGAATCCCGCCGAGAGCCAAATAGCTGAACGTTACCGAAGCTATTGTCTCGCCGTTGCCATTCAGTGCCCGATAAGCCAGGAAACGAGGGAAGTTTTTGATACTTTCATTGTGTTTGTGCCGGTGCTCATCAGAGTATCCCTGAGGATCGATGACTCGGTAGCTGCTAGTGTGCGCCTGCCAGCCAACTGTACCAAATATGCTCTCATCTCGCTGCAAATTGAGATAATAGTTTGTGATTCCTAGTCGGAACTTGAGCCCAAAGCGATCAGGAAGATCTCGATATCCATGTCCATCCGGCTGCCCAGGAGACTGTAGGTGTGTAGCGCTACCATACTTACCACTGCCGTAATTGCTTCTAAAGGTGATCAAATCCTCAAAAATTTCTTCAAATTCTACAAAGATTTCATCACTGGATAGAAGGACTGCGGGCTGTCCGCTCAGGGCAACTCCCCAGGCAGGACTCTGCAGCGCACAGAATAAACACAATGAGTACACAAGAACTCTCATGAATTTATATTGAAGAAAGAAATAAACCCATGTAGACAAAATTAGTTCTTCCTCTATTCATTCTGTCTCGTTTGTTCTCCCACTGTCTTTAGTGATCACTATAGGATCCGGCAGCTATATCGGCGGATTTGAAGTAGCTGGTTGTTCTACCATGTTTCATTTACATGGGTCTTTGTCAAATAGAATCTCCTCATTCAATGTATTAGCTGTGGCTCATCACAGTCATGTCCGTGAATTCGTGTTTTTCAATAGTATCTGTGAGGCCGATGGAAAGTCCTCAGCTCACAAAATCTGAGCACCTGTCAGTCATCTCTTGAAACAGGAGGTCGGTACGTGCGGGGTTCGCAAAACTGGGAGTCCACCATACAAACTTTGGTAACCCTCGCTATGGGATATCCATTTCCACCAGCAGGCTTGTCCGCAGACGCAGGGGTTGATAGGCTACGTAAAAAGAAACCGTGTATTGCTTAGGGTCGTTCGATTCTGTGATACTTTAAACGTTGTCGTCTCAAGGCCGAACACGGACAACCAGTTGTCGCACACTCAGGGATGAATGAGTGAGGTCTGTTTGATGAATTGTACAAGTTTGTGCCAACGGGCAAAAATACAAATGGCAAACTCTCCGAGATCCAATTCACAAACTGGCCCTCCTCCGCATCTACACATTCCCCACCCTCCCGCAATCGCGGCCTTCCCCAACCCCGGGGGCGGCCCCGGGGGTTGGGGGGGGGGGGAAGGTGTTTTGCGTGCGGTTGCTATGGACATTGTGCGCACGAGGAAGTTTCGACACCCGCTTCCTATACATATTCTATGACAATTTGTTACTGGATCAGCAATATTCTCAAACGTGAGATCCATTTGGGGAATGGGGTTGGCAAGGGCCCCGCCCCCAGAAAGGGGTATTACACGGCGCTGATATCTGCGTCACTGCTTGTACTACAGAATTCAGTCGGGGTTGATAGATTTTGTCTAATCTCCTTCACTGTTGCTGTAGTTCACTCCCATGGCTTTGAGCAACTTAGGTGTTTGTGGTCAATCTTTGGCAAGTGTTCGCTGGAAAAGCTGCACCAAGTTGCATTAGATGCATTCACATTTTGGAATGCCTAAACTTGTGCGCTGCATAGTTTATGGCTGCTTTCATGTATCGGAATACACGCGGTAGTGAGGCTTCCCATAACCCAGCCATCATTGGAGAGTGATACAATGCTTTCCACTAGGGCATACCATTCATGTTTAGCACAAGTAGCTTTGTAATCGCTTCCGGCGTCATGGTCTCAGACTGTCTGTTGTAAAGGAAGACAGAGGACAAATGAATGTCATTCACTTCCCAATCACATTCCACTGCGGTGACCTCAATCGGTCAAGTGCTTTTTCTCGATCCCTTGTTGCTGGTTCATCGCTACTCTGTTCACAATGCTCTATATCTCAGCAGGTACCTATATTTGGCATCAAAGCAGATCAGCGCAACATCGACCCACCCTGATCATCATTCATTCCTGCACTTACTGTTGCTCTGAACACCACAAACGGAACAGCAGAGATATATGACTAACTGACTGCGTGCAAGTGATGGGCAGAAAGCTGTTAGTATGCGGTTTGCTGTTCCTGTATATGTTCTCTCACACTGATAGTTTACCAAGGGCCCGAAACTGAAGAAAGTGTCTCTAGAGAGGGCCGAGGGACCAAGAAGAACAATGGAGAAGAAGAGTTGGAAGGGGAAATGGGAGTTTGAACAGAGGCAGCTCGCCTGCGGAACAGATCACCTGCATACACTCTCTCATTCTATCGTGTTTGTTCTTTGATCGAGCAGTAATTTTCAAGTGAGCACCAAATACCATCCAATTATCAGCACACAGGATCAAGAGCCTATTTCAAGAATGGTGTATGCTATGAATCGGTCATATGCCTCCACTGGTAGGACTAAGTCGAGCATATCGAATGCGATAAGGAAAGCATACAAAGCAGGCGAAATGAATCGGTTAGTTCGTTATACATATGATTAAATCATGCTTACTGAGTGGTCAGCCGCGAGGGGTGTTGTCACCCCTCACAGTTCTGTGATTCCGCGAATGGAACCGTAGACGGGGAAGCTCGGAGAATGACATGATCTTCAGTGACGAGTTGTGCCACCATGTTCAAAACTGTGGTCAGATTGATTATAATGAACGTTTAAACACGGTTCAGTGCTTCGTTGAGGATTGGACGTATTCAAATTAAGCACAATGCATTGATCAGTTAGTGGCTTTGTGTGACTTGAACACTCTAAGTACCTGAGATCCAGATCAGGACTCATGCTGCACCGTGACACTCGATACGGGCTCAGTACACAGCCAAGTTGGAGAGTCAAGAACAGCAATAGCAACGCTGTCGTAGGATGTGTCCGAAGCATAGTTCACATGCAACCGATATTCGCCCCACAGGTTTCGGCAAGTCGGAGGAGGTGGCAGAGGCATAAGGCGGGCTTGCACGATACATACACGGCATGGTGCGTGTGCATAGCGTGGACGAAGGTGGCCAGCATTTCTGTCCGACAATGATTGCCGGCAGACAATGTTCCACAGTCCAGAAGAGGCATGGTGGATTGCAGGCGATGATGGCCCACACAGTCGCAGATTGACCCATCAATGCTCTTGTGTTTGCCAAGGGCCGTTGACGTTTTGTTCCTGGGAGTTCATTCAGGTTCACGAAGTCTACGCGCCACAGCCCTTGCACACTCTCCCAGCATATTAGTCGCATTGAGAGCCTGAACCTCTACTGCACCAAGTTGAACGAAAAACCGGAAGGTATACGTCATGCTAATCTCCGGTTCCCGTGGCAAGAGCACGCGCATGTGGCACCTAGATGAACTGAACGCCGAATTCATTTGCAACCGTAACCACAGGGTGCCGTCACGGGTGTATGGTGTCATGTTTTGTTCATTATCAATGTAATTGATCACAAGGCGCTGATCCTTTGGAACATGGATCCTAATCGGTGCAACAGCATAAGAGACATGGTGAAAGAAACGAAGCAGCACCGGCGGCGGCCACCCGCCGCTGCCGCCCATAGGATGGTCGGCACCAGCAGTTTCTAGGCTGCTTCATCGTCCACATTCCACAAAAACTTAACTGGGCACGAATCCCACTGACGGAACCATGGACAGCAGAAGGAAGGCTAGTATCGATGTAGCAGACGACCTACCAGCACAGGAGCCTCAGGTGGGCTGTGGCCGGACATCGCCGCTATTTCTTTATTCGCGGACAATACGCAGTGAATGGCCCCAGTACTGCGATGGAGGATGAGCGTCAGGGGAAGGAATACTGAACTAGAGAATGCGCCGCGCCGCAAGCAGCTGTTGCCACAACCGCCTGCTAGTAAATCGGTCGCTGAAAGTAACGTAATTTTTGGAGCCGAGGACCAAGCACAGCACACTGAGGCAACGAATGAAACGAATGTAGAAAAGGACGTAGTTTTGCAACCAAGTTTAGATGTGAAGATCTGCTACACTTGCTAACCCCAAGAAGTGCTTTTCCTCTCCGCCCCCCCCCCCACACACCCACCGGGAGGGTGGTTGGTTGTCTCTCGCCTAATTGACGTGGCGAGCAGAACTCTCCACGTAAAGTCAGAACCGAAAAAGAGTACGCAACCGGGTGCCAGACGAGCACCGATGGATTTTCGCCAGGGACCATAAGTTCCCTGTGTTCCCCCGAGTATTGTCCTGAAATCAGCAGAGACTTCCCTCCGGAGAAGACAACCCCTCCCCCCCCGGGGGGGGGGGGCGTGGAAAGCCCTTCTAGTCGTAAACTGCTATGACAGCCAACAGAGAGCAGCAGATCCGTTCACTAACGACGGGCGCAAATCGGAACGGATAGGCACGGACGAGACAAACGGGAGGACCTTCTGACACAGTGGTCCCAGGATTTTGAAATGGTCCCAGTCATTTACCACACCATACTGTTACACAGGGCCCCCAACCTCAGGCCACTCGGGTCGAAAGCACAAGAGGAACAACAAACTAAACTTTCTACCGCAGGCGAACCATGGAGAAGATGCAGTGTGTGCTTCGGAAGGCTACTTTACGACTTCGATTGGGCTCTTGGCACACTGCTTCTGGATTAATAAGAGTACAACACTGCTGAATGTTGTCTAAGGAGTGACGAATTTCTTGTTCTAAATCACACAATCCCATACCTCCACCTTGACAGGATGGTAAACAAACCTAGAAAATAAGAGAAACGCTGATTTTTCACACTTGAACGCTAATTCCCACTAGTCGGCAAAATTCATATTGGATTCGTACGTGGCATTAGAAATGGGTCAAAGCACCCGGGCCCGTGGCATCGGGGAGGCGTTCGAAATGGCTCCCCGCGACAGTACCCGAGGCAATGGTGGTAGTGGGAGCACTCGGGTACTGCGCAGTGGAAAGGTCGTGGTGACGGACCAGGAAGACGAATCTATGGCCTTTATTTCCGACCAATATAAAGCCGACGATGGTTCGGGACGACGACGCGCTGGCATCCGGAGAACTGAAGACAGTGACAGTGACGTTGATATGCCACAGACGGGCAGCGGCAGCAATGGATATCAGCTGCTCAATGGCACTAACGATCACTTGGACATGGATCATCGGCACCATCCAATATTACAAGGAGATCGACTGAACTTTACGTTCCTGGTGATGCTCTATATGATGCAAGGAATCCCCCTCGGACTTACCATGGGATCAATTCCCTTTTTGCTGAAGAAAATCTTCGACTTTCACGACCTCGCTATTTTCTCTTTTGCTGCGTATCCTTACAGTCTAAAGATCTTGTGGAGCCCTCTGGTCGATACCAAATATTTTACACGCATCGGAAGACGGAAGAGTTGGATTGTACCAGTGCAACTGGTCCTTGGCGTGCTGTTCTTGCTCCTGAGTCTCAAGATTGAGGACTGGGTGTTTGGAGAAAAGCCGGACCTACATAGTTTCACTTTCATTTTCTTTGTTCTCGTGACCTGTGCGGCAACCCAGGACATTGCTGTTGATGGGTGGGCGGTGACATTGCTGAAGCCGGAGAACAACTCATTTGCCTCTACGGCACAGACCTTGGGCCTGGGAGTGGGCTTTGCTATCAGTCATACTTTGTTCCTGGCCTTCAATGATCTCGACATGAGCAACGAATACGTGCGCAAGTACGCTGGCCTGCCATCACAGGACTATCCTATAGTCGGTCTAAGCGAATTCTTGCAGTTCTGGGGGTTCGCGTTCTTTGCTGCCACTGTAGTGGTCATTTTCATGCCCGAAGTGGTTCACCACGAGACAGTTGATGACTTGGGCATCAAGGGAGCGTTCCGAGATATTTGGAGTGTTTTACAGCTGCATGAAATGAAGGTGCTCCTTGCTCTCTTGCTTATCCACAAATTCGCCTTTGCGGCTAGTGACAATGTCGCGCCTTTGGTGCTTATGGACAAAAGTTTCCACCAAAGTGACCTGGCGCTGATCGCGGTGCTTGATTTCCCGGTACAATTCGGGCTGAGCTTTTACATTGCGGCCCTGAGTCGTGGTCGGCGACCCTTGCAGCCGTGGTATCATGCTCAGTGGATACGCCTGGCCCTTGGATTGGCCGCTATGGGAGTCATTGCGATTTTTCCAGTGTCGGAAACGGAGGCTGCGGGTAAGGTCCCAATGTGGTATTTTGTGGCAGTCGTTGTGGTCGGTATGGCTTCGTCCGCATCGTCGAGCGCTATGTTCATCTGCCAAGGTGCTTTCTTTACGCGCATTGCTGACCCAAAGATCGGTGGAACCTATCTGACATTGCTGAATACGTTTAGCAACTTCGGTGGCACATGGCCTCGAAGTGTTATTTTGTATGTTATGGACTTGGTCAGCAACGCGGAGGGTGGCGATAGTACAGCAGGCTACTACATAACTGCGTCTTTCTGTGTAATAATGGGCACACTGGTCATGTACTTTCTAGTGAGACCGAAGACTAAACTGCTGGAGGAACTTCCGAAGGAGTGCTGGCGAGTGCAAAAGAGAGCTGCATGAAAGCAAACTGTGTTGAATAATATATCCTGGGGTAAGAACAGATTAAAGAAATCTCGCGATGTCGATGTCCGCAACAATATTATGGTTTCTTTCTTTACTGTGAACTGATGAAAGCCTGAATCAAAGACCTCCTGCACTTTGGGGTCGTTAGGCAACCGCAGCAAGGGTCTCCTGGGCGTCAGAGAATTCCTTAGAGCCCTTGAGTTCTGCAGCTTGCTGCTCCATGAACTGTCGTAATTGCTGTACCGCGGCATTGAGACGGTGTTTGGTGTCCGGGATCATGTGCTCTGTCTCTGCAAGAACCTCTCCGCGTTTCTTGATATCATACTCATTCTTTCCATCTGCTTTCATGGTAGCAATGACGGCTTTTTCAGATTCCAGCTCTTTCTCGTAGCTTTTAAGCTCCTTCACGAGACGGTTGACCATACCGGTCTTAATCTGCAATTGCTTTTGCACCGTTGGAGCCATGATAGGTTTCTTCTAATGTTGATATCATGCAAAGACACTACAGGTTATGACGGATGTACTGTAGTAGTTGTTTGCTTAACCGTGACAAATACCCCGCGACAACCTTTACTGGGTATGTTTGGAACAGATTGTGTAAGAACACCCCCCGGACTTCCAGTTTACTATATTCGCACACTCCCCCGTCGTCCCTACAGGCGAGCCGAAGAGCATAGCGTCCTCCCGCAACCACGGAAAGCAAACTCACGCTGAGGCTTCAAGTCAGCTGTGGGCACTACATAGGGGACGGCGGACGCCCTAGCGTAGGTTCTGACGGTGAATGATAAAAGGAAAAAGAAGGGGGGGATATGTTTAGGGGAGACGATAGTGTACGGCAATGCGCGACTTCTATTTCCTTCTATCGGGGATGCTCATAGCCCTCTAGCAGTTCTGGGCATTGTCCAGATTACACGTAACGGCCTTTTACTGCAAGGATCTTTCTCAGAACTGTGCGAGAGGCGTTTCACTCACTCTCTGGATCTCAATGTAGTCGTCCTCACTGCCGTCTGTTTTGTAGAGCACTGCAAGCTGCTTGATGGCATTGTCTTCCATCTGTACAACATCCAAGGATCTACGGCCACGACCAGCCAGAGATTGACTAGTAACCTTGAGAGTAGGAGATGCCCATGCGGTCTTCACGGGTCCTCTAGTCACGTTACTTGAATAGCCCCGTAGTCTCAGCTGCTCCTGGGCATGCATCTCCTGCTCCTGAATCTCTCGCAAGGAGTATACTTTCTGTGGTGTCGTCTCCACGCTGCTGTCACTGAGACTACTGTGAATGTGTGTACCGGTGACACAAGTGATACCTGTCGGAGTCGGACTCGTTTCCGGGGTTGTCCGGTTTGCCGAACCCCAGCCCCGGGGCTTAACAGCCGAAGCAGCTGCCCTGGCCGCTGCCTCCGCCTGCTCCCTGGCGTCCTGCTCTCTTTCCCGCTGGCTCTTCTTCTTCTCTCTCACCAGTGGACTAATGTCAATCATTTTCGATCGCCTGGGCTCAACGTGTGATTCCATGAATTCGCGGGAGATGGGTACTGGCCCGCCCAATGTGGCTGCAGCCATGCTTCCGGGTTTGTTGCTGCTACCTCCGCCCTGCGGACTGGCAGTATTGTTGGTGCCCCAGGCATTCTCCATGACGCGCGAGGCCACGCGGTGCGCATCCTCCTGTGCAGAAGGGGCGGCCAGCCGGCGCCATGAGGGCATGCCTGCGTAGCTGGGTGAGCGCACATCCTTCATTGGCGTAGTCTTCACACTCATGCTGCTTCCGGGGGATATCTGGCGGTGAGATACCTCTTCGTTCATCACCTCGCGGAGACTAGTTTTGCGGACGCCGGTGCGGGAACCGGAACCGCCCCATGGAACCGAG
This sequence comes from Corallochytrium limacisporum, assembly GCA_002811645.1. Taxonomy (NCBI): domain Eukaryota; genus Corallochytrium; species Corallochytrium limacisporum. The sequence goes on from PDIP01000086.1 coordinate 59,499, forward strand.
GACGGGGTGGATTTGCCTCTGGCGCTACCTGACTTCACAGGCGTGACCTGTAACGGGTTCTGGTGCGAATCAATTGTGCGGGCCTTAAGTGCTGGAGACGGTGCTCCGCCCCGGTCTGGAGACAGCAGATTTTCTGTCACCGACTCCAGGCTCGTGCGCGTCTTATGCTTCACGCGGTTTTTGTTCTTGCGACCAGTCGCGGACACAAGATCCCAGTCCTCGCTCGACTTAATGCTTGGGACAGTACTTCCTCCTCCGATTGACTGTTGCTTCGTTTTCGGAGAACACTGTATGTTGCTTTGGCCCTGGCCCTGGGCGTGGTCTTCGACCGACATCAATGAAAACGTGTCCAATGGCGTCGCCATCGCCTGTTTGGCCATCGTTGCAGAAAGTAATGGAGATGCGGATGGAGTCACAGTACGGCTGGACTCCGACGACTCGCCTTGGCTAACCAGGCGTGAGGACCGCCGCCGCCGCCGCTTTGGTTCAATTTCATCGAGCACTTCAATAACTTCCGTGTTCACCCCGATACCACCGCGCAGAATTTTGTTGCCCGTGTGCCGGTACTCGTAGCTGATGCGATCCAGCAGTTCCATGGGCAACTGCTCTAAAGACCGGTGGCTGAGTAGGTACTCTAGATTGGCGTATATATAGCGCAAACACTGGTCGATGAGATTTTCGGCCGCAAACACATCGGCGGCATCAATCACAGCGCTCACGTTGCGGACATCAAGCATCAGTGCAATGTTGAACTCGCACAGGTTCTTCAAGTCCTCGCACATCATCTCGTTGGCAATGGCCATGATGTTGAAGAGCTGTTGCAGATCGTATTCACTCAGGTCCAAGCTGTCTGTGTAGAAGAAATCACGCACAATCTCAAACGTCTTACGGTCCGTATGAGTGGGTAAGCCGATGGTAGCACCCTCTGCAGTATGGGACTCGCTCCAAGGGCTGCCAAAAAGCATAGCATGCGCGTACTGCGACCGTGCCACGAGGATGCACTTGTGCAGCTGCACCGTATCTTGGTCGCCAATGCGCACCTCAATGTCACAGAAATCTTCTAGTCCAACAAGATCAAAGGACAGAGTCGGGTCATCGCGCATACGTCCGTTGACGAGGGAGCTCAGGGCAGGCAACTGTAGTGCATCCGCAGCCTTCAGCAAGGCTGCGCGGTCCTTTCCCTTCGCGTTGAAGGCCTCATCCTTCAATTGTCCAGTGTAGAGATAGTACAGCACCCAATCGGCTACCGACTCTTCCAGCGCCTCAGAAAGATCAATTGGGCTTTCCACGGTGAACGAATACCAACTGTCTTCGCCTTTTTTCTCGGTCAGAATCTCCCGGAACCGGCGAGACCGACTGGCCAGAACAAATTTGTGTGCAAAGCGCAGTTCCTTGCCCTCGCCAACCACCAGAGCGATGTCCGTCACCCCGTCGCCAGGTTCCGCCGTCTCGAGCAGATGAGCCAGATCCTTGCGGACATTCGACTGTGGAATGAGCAGATTGAGGTCCGCATTGCGTCCGGCAATGATTGATCGAAGGGCACCAAAGCGGCCACCACTGGTGTCTGTGGAGATCTTGAAGACATGGTCAATCATTTCCACTCGCTGCATGGGAACGCGTTTGCGGTAAGCCTTGAGCACATCACCGAACTTTGCCCAATAGACATGGCCTAGATCGGTAACAAGCATTAATTTGTCGTGACTGGCTGCGATGTCAGTGATGCGCAGGCGCCTAGGGATTGCCCAGTCGATGCTCTGCATGACCGGTCCTACCCCTTCGATTTCTTTCCAAAACCAGACATCACCAGCCATGTTAAGCACAAACAGTGTGTCATTTGGCGCCGCGACCAGGCGAGACACAGTGAACTTCTCTCTGCGACTGATCTTGATTTCCTGTGGAAAGCGACTAAACGGCAGACTGAGTTTGAAACAGTTGTAGTTACGCATAATCACAACGTCCAAGTTCTCTGTCATCAGTGCCGACATGTCCTCAGAAGCGGTGGCAGCCACAATGGAGGGGTACTTCATGTGCATGTAGCTTACAATCCTGGGCTGGGTAATCCTATCATCTCCTCTCGCGTGGCCCAGCTGTCCCTTATTGCTACCGAATGAGTACACCTCGTTGCATGTGAAGCAAATTGTGTGAATGTTACTAACAGCCAGACCAATGACCTGCTTGCCTTTCAGAGACTTGACAGCCTGGGGCATCAGAATCTTCTGTTCTTGAGTTGGTGGGATACCTAACTGCGCCTCGCTATTCAGACCAAAGACAAACAGCCGACCAGACGAGTTCACCACCGCACTGTGGGATTTGGAGGCTGCAACGGCCACGACCTTCATGCCCGACAGAGACTTGATCAATGTGGGTTCAAGATAAGCCCGCTCGTCTCCATGACCCAGGCGCCCACCTCGTCCAAAGCCGCAACTCAACACTTGGCCACCTTCAGTCAGGAAGAGAGTGTGGTACTTTGCCACGACAATGTCATTTATGCGGGTCTGTGTACCTTTCAAAGCTGTGATCATTTCCGGGTAGGCATGACCGTCCGCCTCTGCGTGACCTAAATTGAAATTGCTGTTTAGACCCCAGCTGAATGCATTTCCTGGAGCCTTAAGTTGCAGACCGTCCGCTTTGTGATCCAGCGCAATGAGATCCAAAGACGCGTATCCTTCCCGGTCCGTTGCATACATTGGACACTTACTGGCAATCAGATTGACAGCTGACCTAATGGACGCATGGTATACTGCACGATGCAACGGAGTCCAGCCATTCTCTGTGTCCTTCTCGTGTCCACCCATTCCATTCTCCACCAGCCATTCAACCAGGTGAGGCTGATCGCAGCTCGCTGCGACGTGCAAGGCAGTCAATCCCCTGTTGTCTACTGCCTTGAGACCTACTCGTTGCTTTTCTTTAACCTTTTGTGAAATTTTTGACATGGATTGTACATTGGTGAGCACTTCCTTGCCAACTGCATGGTTGACATGCGATACAATCTTCTCAATCACGTCCAGGCGGCCATGGACTGCTGCTGCGACTATGTCGCTGGTCAATTCGTCCTGCTGCCACCTTGTGATCCTTTCAAGTGCGTGTGCCATTGCAATGGGGCAAGTGACTTCCTGAGCTTGTTAACCAGAGGATCAAAAGATCCCAACCCGGAGGTGGCTTTCGTTTTGTTGGGGAAATGTCCACTCCATCATTTCCAAATTGCTCGCGTTCTGTGTGTCCTTGAAGTCTATAATGAATACACTAGCTCATCCCACCTGTAGCCACAGCCCCTGCCCTAAGTACCTGCGCGCGGCGTCAGCCAAGGCAGCTCCGACCCTTATCCTTGGTGGCCTATCACCACCGCCCCGGGAGGATGGGAGATTCGTAGCCACTCGCCTCCAGCATTAAAGCAGCGCCCCCATTCCCCTTCACGGAGTCACACCGTGAGAGGACCTCCGGGGATCCACTACTTTTTCCCTCCCTGCCACCCACTTCCCTGTCGGGGGTTTTCCTTCCAGCTGTTCGCCAACGCGTTGCCGGCGGCGAGGGGACTGGCCCGCTGCAGTTTCGAGGGGTGTGAGTCAGGGAAGGGAAAAACATGGGTAACTCAGAATACCAATTCTTTGACTATGAAACAGAACAGTTACCGGGTTTGGTTCCCCTGATGCTAAGACTTCATATGAAGCAACCAGTTTTAAACACTAAGCACGCAAGTAAGACGATGTGTCGTTTTGAGAAGCAGTCCTCTGCATAATTGTTCAAGAGCTGGCACTGGGTGAGGGCTTACGTCCCTGAGAGTTGCTGACAGACAGGAACGAAGTTTAAATTGTGACGGATGCGCTGAGAATTCCTCTATCACTTGCTTTCGAATGCAAGATCAGGTACAGGGCCGGCCAGCTTTCCAACGTGTCCTAGCCTCCTCCCCTTGTCACTGTATGGATTCCACGCAGGTCGGTGTTTTGGAAGAATTTCAGCCGTAATTGAGAACCGGAGAAACGATATCGAAGAACAGGTGGCGATAGGGAATAGGATCTCCACAGCTGACCTGGTGCACGACGGTACCGTGTACTTGCTTTCACTTTCCTCAATACTGGCGGCGGTGATGGCTATGGTCGTTGTGTTGCCCCGGCCTATGACGTACGGTATTTTCTGAGGGCAGGTACCCACTGCTTCCATAAATCAGCGGCTGATGCGGTTCGAATTTCCTCTGGTAGAACCCAAAGTTCAGTCGTGTAGGTGCACAGATTAAGGGTGGGGATTGTGTGGCTTTTGCTTGGGACCAATGGGATGCTTGGCTGTTGCAACGTGAGCGCTTGAATGGGGATTTAAGCGAAACTGGACACCCCTTCCTTCCTTCGCGACACCCGCGAGGTGGGTCGATGAAAGGGGACGGGGGCGCCGCTTACACCGAAGCCTTGTGCGCCCACTGTACCTCTGTCCTCTTAATTCCTAACGGTTTGTCATTTTTCGGGATTGTGGTGATGCTTTACCAGAACATGCAAGCGTCACCGCAGAGAAACCACCTGATGAGCGATACCCAAATGGTGTTTGGTGACAATGTGCTGGTTTTGTAGCTGGTAATTATCGACATTGGGTTTATTGTGTCCGTCCTGCAGGTCCTGGAATTGTTCATGCATAGCAGGACCTTGGAGGGTTCCCAAACTCGCACATTGATCAAAGAGAAACTCCAGCACTTAACAATAAATTGAGTCGCATTTGCCTTTCCTCAGTATTTGCCACTTGTCCAACGCAGTTGCTTGCGTCAATCATTCCTGACCTTCACAACACCGTCTTCAAGACTATAGGCTTTCGTCCCCAAGCTGCGTCACATCCATAGAGCATAGAGCACAGATTGTCCCGCTTGTTTATCCTCTTATTGACAGCTTCATGCCCCAAGGTAGACCATTTCCAGCAGACGTCAGCAAGAAGAAGAACTCCAAATGTCTGATACGCACCTAGAATTGCAGTATTGGCAAACAAAGTGTACGAGACCGTGTTGAGTTCTCGTCAGCATTCTCTTTGATAGGCATGACCGTCTTGTCCTTGCTTGAGAGAGAAAAGCTGTTGTTGCGAAGAAGAGGGAGGTGTACCAAACATGTTTGTCCCGTTGCTTGTATACTGTAATGACGGCAACGAGGCGTTGTTGAAAGTAGTCAAACATCCCAGCAGTCCAGCGACTTGTGCTGTCGAACTGCAGTGGGTCCGAAAGTAGCCAGCTACCCTAAATTCTCATTAACTGTGCGTCAACCGATGCGCATTTGATGCTTTTGACTCAGTACCGAAGTGATTAGTTACCTAACTTGACTTATCCAAAGGAGAAGATAAGGTGTGCGCGCCAAAAGTTTGAAATTTTGAAAGATCAGGCGGGTGCAACTGACGAAGTGAAAGGACGGTGCGCACGCCAAGGAGCCAATGAGCGCAGACCATGCCAGGCATGCACCCGCCCCCGGAAGTGATATCTCGAGCGTGTGGCCGGAACGAAAACCTACCGGTTCGGTTACCAAACCGCCGCGGCTTGATGCTCAGGAACCACATCCTACCGTTCATGAATCGAACAGGTACCAGGTCTGCAATCAGTGGCAAGGCAACCTTGGGACGCTTATTTGACGACTCTTTCTCTTTCCGGAACCGGGTTTGTCAGCGTACATTCCTGTGCATGAGGAAAGGATGAAGAAATGCCACATGAGTCCAGATCTTGGTGTGTCGTGGATAGCAACAATGCAGGCCGGCACCCGCGCATCGCTGGGCGGCACTGAACTACAAAGACGTCAGGATAAAGACAGGGGTCCAAATTCTTCGCGCCCATATTTCTTTGGCCACTTTATAGCTGCACCCCTAATGCATACAGGTTATTCTTTTTAAATTACAATCGGGAGTCTATTTTTTTAAAAAAAATTTGAGGACCAAGCAGCCGCTCGCTATCCACCGCTAGCAAGACCGAATCACCGAAACCTGAGCCCACAAGTTGGTGCGTAGTCGGTTTTCTATGGAAATCACGAAGAACATGGTGGGTGGCTGAACAGACAGGCTCAACGCAGGCGGTCTTGGGGTCCGTGGTCCAACAGCATCGAAACATTTGCCTTATAACCGGTATATAAGCGGTTACTGCGGTAAAAGCGCAACTCTTTCGCAGTTCTTGTCCGGGCTCGACGTATAGAATCTACACATGTAAATTACGGGCAGAAATGAAGGGAGGGGAAGCTCGGGCTTGGCTTGCAATCGGGCCAGGACAGGCTTAGCAGGACTGGGCCAAAAATAGCACGGATGACTCTGTCCATCTAGAGAACAGGAAAGGTTCCGCACGACCATTGTGTAGGGCCTTCATTCATCCCTAGCAATTGGACACAAGAATAACAGTCCGTACAGCATTACCAGGCAGTTAAGCTATAGAAAACTATGTGCTTCGGTCATGTAGTAATCTCTGGTTTAAGTTCGTGTCCTTCAGACTTATTCAATTGAAGAACAGAAAGTAAACATGGCAGCACGTGTGCGCAAGATCCTTAGTGATCTGGTTCCCGAGTTCGGGGAGTCGGCTAAACTGCAGAGTGTCATGTACGAAGTGAAGGGTAGGGTTGCGCATATCACTCTCAACCGCCCGGAAAGATTAAACGCTATCGATATGCGCATGCCGAAAGAGATCAAGCATTGTGTTGCAAAGGCTAATGCCGATGAACGTGTGAATTGTATTGTTCTCACTGGGGCTGGACGCAGTTTCTGTGCCGGCTACGATCTGATCGACTACGCCGAGAAGAAGGGCACGAATGAGGGCAGCCAGGACATGCCCTGGGACCCCCAGATTGACTATGAGTTCATGTACGCCAACACTCAAGACTTCATGTCCCTCTGGCGGTCGTACAAGCCCACCATCGCAAAGGTCAAGGGTCACGCTATCGCTGGTGGTAGCGATATTGCTTTGAGCTGTGATCTGGTAGTAATGACCGACGAGGCCAAGATCGGCTATCCTCCCGCCCGTGTGTGGGGTGTACCAACGACTGCGATGTGGGTCTATCGCGTCGGTTTAGAGCAAGCCAAGCGCATGCTCTTCCAAGGTGAGGTTATTGATGGCAAGGAAGCCAAACGCATCGGCCTCGTAATGGATGCTGTGCCTGCCGCTGACATTGATAGCTATGTCGATCGGCTGACGGCGCGCATCTCCAGCGTACCCAAGAACCAGCTAGCCATGACCAAACAGATTGTGAACCATGCCGCTGATCAGATGGGCATCCAGAGCACGCAACAGTTTGCCACTTGGTTTGATGGTATTGCTCGCCATAGTCCAGAGGGAATGGCCTTCAAGAAACGCAGTGAACAGGTGGGTTTCCAAAAGGCTGTCAAGGAGCGTGATTCCGGTAAGCCATTTGAGGAAATGTGGGGTCCTGAGACCTGGGAGAACGATAAGAAGCCTCGATTCTGAAATGTTTTGACACTTGCGTCCTTATACTGCTTATTGCAATAAACAAAAAGGTTGTCGGTGAGGAAGAGAAGTACTGTATATGCTGTTTATGCTACCTTTATCGTTAGTTTATACTGCAGGAGCAGGAAGTTTCTTGATCTCCTTCAGGATCTTATCATAGTCATTTCCGTACTTCTCACCGCGGGGCATCAGCAGTACACTGGTGGGCCGTTTAGTGCTGGCAGCAGCACCAAGGACCTCCTTGCTAGCAATGTAGACGTAAACCACCTCGCTCTCTTCACAGAGAACAGGGACGTGAGTAATAACATCGATGGGAGAAATATCTCCGGCAATTATAGCGATACCCTTTCCGCCCTTTCGGAGGGACTTCACGACCTCCTTCACACCACGCTTCAGGGTCTTGTCCTTGGCAGCCTTGCGCACAGTCTTCATCAAAGCCTCAGCAAGAGCCTTGTCTGCCATAGGTTGCGCAATCGGAGTCACCCGCTTGAGTTGATCCTCGTATGGTGCAGTGGCCTCAATATCAAATTCACCAGTGTCAATCTCGATCTTTGAGCTTGTCTTCTCCTTCTTTTCCTTCTTCTCCTTCTTCTCCTTCTTCTCCTTCTTCTCCTTCTTCTCCTTCTTGGATTTCTTAGACGAGTCCCTACCCATGGTTGCTACTGTTTTGTTGTTGGAGCCAAGCAAACTCTGTGCCTTGTCTGTTCTGGTGTGCTACTTGTACTCCGAATGATATTTTCTTGAAGCTCCAAGAGTGTAAATGGCTTAGTTCACAGCTCCAAATACCCACACATGTAAGATTAGACTGCAGCCAGACACGCGTAGTGTTTGTCCACCGCACCGCCCAACCAGCACTTACCATTGTACAGTACCATGACATCGCTCCCTTGCATGACCTTTGGAAGCGTGCGGTTGTGTGGTCAGTGTACCTAGCCCATCTGCTAGTGCTGCCTCTGCCTGCCACCATGTGGCGGTGGGTTGGGGATTTCGCCTGGCCGGGTTTCAATGGGATCAGGAAACGGACTCGGTACTTGCTGTGGGGACACCGAAACCTCCTCAGTACATTCACTATAGACTTCCACAGCAAATCTTATCATCCCGTACTCAATGTACTCAGGACACGCCGTTGATTGTGCTACCGCTGCATGGCGCTAGCTGAACACCTGTTGGAAATAGCCCAGTTTCCAAAAACTGCCGGAAAAATGGCTGATGAATGCTTTGCGCCCCCGACACAACGGCTCGAAATGCCATTCAGTCGTATGCCCGTCGGTTCAATGGCTCGGGCATAGGAGTAGCTCATGAGTTTGCTGACGTGGTACAAAGCCTTAGTCCTGTGTCACTTATTCCTACACAGTTATCATTTTCAGGCTTCACGCTGATTATGAGAGAAAGGTACTGAACAAAGAACGAAAAGGATAAGTCTAGAATGGCCAAGACTTTGAGACCATTCATAGTGGCTTGAGTATTCGGGAGACGAAGAGTTGATCACCATGCTCGGTCAATTGTCTGGGCTGCGTGCGCGGGCAGGCAAGCTCGCCACTGCCGCACCCTCATATGGCACCGTGCGTTTTTACGTTTCCGGTAAGACCCTAGTGGAGAAGATTGTAGAGCACCACGCCGAAGGGTTGGCTCCTGGTGAGTCGGTAACCAGTGGTGAGTTCGTGACCATCAGGCCGAAGCACGTCATGACTCACGATAACACTGGTGCCGTACTTAAGAAGCTAGAGGCTTTGGAGGCCTTGAAGGGAAATAAGTTGAATATGAACAATTCCAAGCAGCCAGTTTTCACCCTCGATCACAACGTCCAAGACAAAAGTGAGGGGAACCTGAAGAAGTACGCAAAGATTGGGGAGTTCGCCGCAGACCGTGGCGTCGATTTCTATCCGGCAGGTAGGGGCATCGGTCACCAGATCATGTGTGAGGAAGGCTATGTCAGTCCTGGTAGTATGGTCGTAGCTAGTGATAGTCATAGCAACATGTACGGAGGTCTGGGTTGTCTTGGAACACCGGTGGTGCGCACTGATGCAGTGAGCATCTGGCTACGCGGTACGACTTGGTGGCAGGTCCCACAGGTCTCGAAGGTGCTGTTAAAGGGCAAGCTGCCAGTGGGAGTGACGGGTAAGGATGTCATCATCACTCTGTGTGGAGTGTTCAACAAGGATGAGGTGCTGAACCATGCGATTGAGTTTGAAATGGAGCACCCTGAACAATTCAGCGTGGATGACCGTCTCGCGGTTGCGAATATGACCACTGAGTGGGGAGCTGTTGCAGGCTTGTTCCCAGCTGATGAGATCACCAAGCAGTGGTACGTCAACCAACTAGCCTTCCTCGAGAGCCGTAGACCCTCAAGGAAGGTGGAGAGCCGTTTGGCACGCATGCGGAAAATTGTGGATACTCTGGACCAGGTCCCTCGTGTTGCCGACGCAAATGCCCAGTATGCTAAGGTCCTTGAGCTGGACCTGTCAACCGTACGACCACATGTCTCCGGTCCGAACCATGTGAAGATCATGGAACCCATTACCGACCTCTTGGCCATAGAGATCGACAAGGCCTACTTAGTCAGCTGTGTCAACTCTCGCGCCAGCGATATTCGTCTCGCCGCCGAGGTGATCGGAGACCAGAAAGTCGCTGAGAATGTCGAATTCTACGTCGCTGCAGCCAGCAGTGAGGTCCAACAGGCGTGTGAGGAAGATGGTGTATGGCAAAAGCTCCTAGCTGCTGGTGCCAAGCCGCTCCCCGCTGGCTGTGGACCATGTATAGGTCTCGGCGAGGGTCTCCTACAGGAAGGTGAGGTGGGCATCAGCGCCACCAATCGCAACTTCAAAGGGCGCATGGGCCACAAGAACGCTCTTGCGTACCTGGCAAGCCCCGCCGTAGTCGCTGCCAGTGCTGTAAGTGGTTACATCACCGCACCAGCTGGTCTGGTGAATTCTTCCCCAGTTGAGATTAAGTTTGCCTTGAAAGAGATCGCCCCCGGTACCAAGAGCAATAAGAAGATTACCTTCATCGATGGGTTCGCACAACAGCTGCAAGGCCCAGGGTTGTTTGTCACTCAGGACAATATCAATACTGACGGTATCTACCCTGGCAAATACACCTACAACGACAACATTAGCCTCGAGGAGCAGGCGAAAGTCAGCATGGAGAACTACGACCCTGCTTTCTTGACCATGATGAAGCCAAACAGTGTCCTTGTTGCCGGCTTCAACTTTGGCACTGGCAGCAGTCGTGAGCAAGCCGCAACGTGCCTCAAGGCTGCTGGTATTCAAATGGTCATCGCCGGATCCTTTAGCGAGACGTACAAGCGCAACGCCCTAAACAATGGTCTACTGGCTGTCGAGTGTCCGTCTCTAGTTACTGCACTGAAGAGCAAGTACTCGTCAAATGACAACCTCACCGTACAGCTGCCCTCTAACGTGCTGGTGAACTTCACTGAGTCTTCTATTACTTTCGGCGGTGATTCCTTCCCCATTGCCCCCATTGGTCCCGTAGCTCAGGAGCTCATTGTCACTGGTGGTCTGGAGGAGATCATCAACCGATCGCTTGCGTAGGGCGATTAGGACATTGTACCATAGTATCATCATTTGCAATAAACGGTTACACATAAAGAAACGATAACGTTTGGGTCTGTCTTGTCTGACCAAGAGCCCTGCCATCAGCTACTTCCACTTAAGCGAAACCAGCAAAGTGCTTACCCCCAAAAAGGCACTTTTCTCCTTCCCCCC
>PDIP01000086.1:70840-113513 GCA_002811645.1 Corallochytrium limacisporum
CACCCCCCCACACCCCCTTTTCTTCCTCTCTTTTATTCCCTTTGAATTAGGACCCTCGCTCCTGCCGTTTTCTCTTCCTTCCCCTACCGGTTGGCCATGGAAACGAATTGCCGAAGCAGGCCGCATCGAACGTATTTGGGACCGCACGCGGAGTGGTAGGTGGTCCATCTGTGCCACTAGTGAAAGCAACAAAACTCTGAAATGAAATTTTGATGGGATACCGCATGAGAGAGGGAAAGGCGGAAAACGAGATTAGGTGGGCAGGGGTTACCCATCGCTCACAGCTCGTCAGCTGGGGCCGTCTTCCTTTCCCCTCCGTGTGAGTCCGCAACGGTGGGCAGTACGCGATCACCTTGAAACTAGGGCACCCTTGGTAGAGGGCACTGCAAGCAAGAATTCGGATGGTAGACGAAGAGTTCTGACCTAACGTCATAAGCATTCAGTCTAAAGCTTGGTTTCTGTTTCGCACACGGGAGGATCGCAATGGCAGAAATGCAGAAAGGTCGGAAGTGATGGCAGACGGGTGACATCAAGAAGTGAACTCGGAATGCCTGACGGGAGCAACTTTGAAGAAACATCACCTGAAGAGGATTGAATATCTTTGGTATCTTGTACTGCAGATTCATGTATAGTGGTGTCAAGTCTCATTCACGACCTTCCAACAGGACCTACGACAGAAGATATGGCTTGCTTCAATGATTCACAGAAAGCTAATTCCAGGATCTTTTGATCACACTCTGTCGCTGACTGAAGAACGACTTAGAGTGCTGGATCCTGCGCAGTATCGGACATGACTGTTTATTCAGTAACAAAATGAGGTGAAACTCTTGAGGTCACCAGTAGTATGAGGAAAGAAGGCTGTTAAGGGCAAACTTAGACACTCACAGACCACAATGTCGGTTGTTGCAGTTGTTGCGACTCGTAGGAGACGACGCAGCCCACATCTCCATGGCACAGCCGCAGACAATGACGATGAAGGTGACCTCGATCACCTTCCTCTACCGGACGCATCTGCAGCTCACTATGCCGGGAATATCGACGTACATCCGGATATCATCAATACCCTGGGTGCGAAGAAGAAGCAGGAAGCGCTGATCGGTCAGTACCTCGGACGCAAAGGTGCAAGTGTACCCTGGCGGTCAGTCCTGATCACCTATAGTGATCCAAAATACTTGGCTTTCTGTCGGGTTTTTCTGAATATCTACCTGTTATTAGACAGTACAGTACTACTCTTCCTGGCACTAGGTCTGCCATCTGTACTAGAGGGTCGCTGTGACTTACGAGAGGAGTTCTACACTGTGGACTCAGAGTACGACGTGTTATGTAGCTCCATCTCTGACAATTTCGGGCTCTATGAAAAGGCTCGAGAAGCCTCACAGACGATGAAATTGAGGAAATCAATCCGGAAGTCGATTTCAATATGGAATTGCATACAGAGATTCTGTGGGGCTGTCACGAATTGCTTGACAAAAGATTCAGCATTTATCTTATGTGCATCTTCTTGGCCATCACAACTTACATCACCCTGAGTTACCTCATGTCCCTTGATCACCACGACGGGGTGGGCATGAGCATACTCGACGGTCGTATTGGCATGACCAAGCTGATGCGGAGCATCTACTACCGTCAGTGGCACTTCCATTCCTTTGTAATTTTTGTGATGTTCATGCTGACGGGCATTCTGACGTGGTTGCTACTGGAGGACGTCGATCTGTCAAGAATTTTACAAGGCACGACGGCACAGAGCTATTGCGAGCCACTACGAGGCACCAACGAAGCGTTGCAGATTCTTGCGGTCCTGAACTTTTCAGCCGGGGGTCTCCAGCTTGTTACATATGTGATGTTGTCCTGGACCAATTCGATCCACTGGCCCAAGACGCACAGGCAGATAAAAGAGGTCAAGAAGGTGTGCGAGGCTCTGGAACTGATGCCCGAGTTCAAGAAAAAGAAACTGGCTGTGGAACGTCGGTATTCGATGAAACGATTTCTGCCATGGGTTTGGGACGGCCGCAAGGAGCCCAGCAAACCAGGTCGCAATGCCATCGTGCCCGCCGTCGGCACAGCAAAGAGGGCACTTCCAGAAGCCCCGGAAGAAGACCCTGTGCTGACCAGCAAGATGTTTAAGAAGTCATTGAGCGAAAAGTTGGGCAACGATCCACTCAATCAACAACTCCATCACTACAAGAACTGGTGTCTAGACAACTACGGTGTGGTGCCGTATGTCATCAATGAGCGATCCCTGCGAATTTTTCTGACACCGGGCTACGATCCGTCCAGTTGTTGGAAGATGAAACTGCCTAGGCCAGCTCAGAAACAGGGATGTCAAGGTCTCAGCGAAAATTACACGGAAGTCGCCATCAAGGATGAGCCACACCTGAGCATAGACTTCACCATGAACCAATCAGAGATTGCGCACCTGAAGGCAACAGAAGTCAGGCGTCGCAAGCGTCGGGATACTATCACGCAAGGCTACGGAGTGAAGGTGTTGAATGGTAATCGCCAGCACGGTATCCCCAAAGGAAAACTGTTTAACGTCAACTATCAGGACACCAACTACATGCGATTCGCCTTAGTGGTGCTTAATGTGGTCCTCATCTACGCGTCTAGTGTTCTGCTCTTCTTGGTGCTTGAAATTGGCAATATTGCAAACTTTGAGTGTGATATCCGATCGCAGGTGGATTCCCTCGATGCCTCCTTCAATTTTGACTGTCACCACATCAATAGGAATGCGGATCAGGTCTTTAAAGAGGTTGGTGAGGATGCCGAGCATACCTTTGATTTCCGGAGGCAGTACCAGGAGTTCATCTGGCGCTGCGATGACATGCAGGACCGTTCCAACTTCATTTACATCATCGCCGTGATCCTTCTGCTTAGTGTTATTCTGTGCTTTTACCTTGAACAAAAAATTGAAATTGGTCTGCGCTTCTCCGATTCCATCCGCGCGGGCAACCTGACAGTGCCAAACCTTTTGGAAGCAATGAGCTACAGATGGAATCACCACCATATTTTCGTCGCCCTGCTGTGCCTGTTGCTTTGTTTCATCTGCGGCGTTGTCACCCAAAGCCAGATCACCATCGAATCCGAAGGAACCGTGGCCGAGCATTGCAATAATATCTACGGCTACGAGTATGCCCTTGCGATTGTCATTCACTTTAGCTGGATCGCGGCGATTGGTATCGTTGGTAGTTACCTGCTCATGCGCTACGTCGGGGAGATCAAGGCTGTTCGTCAACGCAAGGAGGCCTCTTCCTTGGTCAAACTGCTTACTGCCATGCACCTGGAGAACGAATACGACATTGACATGAACCTGCGGTCCTGCATGGGCCTGCGACCAATCAAGGTACCCCACAGTTTGCGTCGGATCTCGCCAAGTGAAGACATCTTTTACCGCCACTTGCTCCTGCACCAGGCACGGATGATTGATCTATACGATCTGGATGTCTTTGAGCTCACTGGTAAGCACATTCGCGTCTTCGTGCCAGATGACTATGACCCGCCCAGCGGCGACGCGGACGTTCGCTTCCATATCACAAAACACAAGTACTTGCCAGTGCGTTGGTTAAATAGATAAATTGATACTCTCGTGTCATTCTGTGAGTATTCAAGAGACGAACTAAACTTACAGACTCCTACTGATAACAAGTTGTACCACAATCAGCACACTCGTTACTTGTTCTCACTTCAAAGCGCATCCGTCTGTGATCAGACCTGCAGATCGCGAAAAATAAGGCCCTGGATTTCCCTGGCCACTTTCTCATAGTTTGCGCGCGAATGGTTTAAGTCCCAACCGGAGGGTTATTATTACGAGTTTGGTCGACAGCAACCATCCCCTCTCCTCGGCCCGAAATGTGAGGACTTACGCCAGCTACTTCAAAACGCCATGCAAACTGGGCAGAACGCAGTGAGATCCCAATGTATATGCAAAATAACAAGCATTGCCTCTTATGAACACAATCGCAAATGTGTCTGCTGTAGTGAGAATGCCAATTGCGACGGTGCATGAGACCATCTCAACCACCAGTTTTCTCCGACGCACCAAGAAACCAGTCGATCTATTCCACCGGGTTACGTGCAAATGCACAGAAGACTTTTTTTTCCACCTGGAGAGTCAGGCGGACTCTTGGTCACTTTTCAAAGAAAGATTACTAACTTCAAGGCAAAAGGGACACTTTTCTTTCCATGTATGTATACAAAAAAACTCGAACGCTTTCGACTTCCCGTACATGGTGATTGAAGGGCCCCATAATGAAGGTCGTCACAACGAAACGGATCGATGTGCCGTCAGTAATGAAACACACATCATTTGTAAAGTAAATGGTAAGGATTTTATTAGACATGTCACAAAGTACGAACAGAACCCTACTGCCTACTGGCCAGGGTACATTAACACTTTCCGACAGCATTTTTCGGAAGGCATGGTAATCCACTGGTTCGTGGTCGACGTCTTTCCTTTGGTTGAAGTCCGCAAACGGAAACCCACACTGGGAATGATCGGAGTCGAAACCTTCGATAAGTTCCAGGCTATGAACGCGTTATTAGCACCGTGTCACGTTCGGTTCCGTTTCCTCTCAGCCACTCCTGAGGACTTGGTCGAAGCAACCTTCAGTGCCATTCGCCAGGTTGGCTACAGTGGAGGCAGTGAGCATCTGCTGCGGAAGCGATTGGGCTTCGATCCTGTGGTTCAGTCAGCAGCTTTGTCGTCTGGCCACCGTACTAAACCTTTGTTGGCCAAGATGCTCATGACTGTGTCAGGCATTTCAGTGGACATGGGAATAGTGATCAGCTCTTCGTTTCATAATTCGCCCGCGACTCTGCTAGATCGATTGGCCCTGTGCGGTAAGGAGGCTGTTATGGACGACATTGCGGTCCTCAGACGCACAACAGGTTCAAAGCAGGCAATAGGCCACGCGGTCGCAAAGCGGATTGTGCAAGTCTTCGCAGAAATAGATGGTTCCTTGGCTGTGTCATGATCGGCAATAATCTACATCACTGTGCGGAAAAAATGTTACAATTAGCTGAGGCCTGTAAATACAACGAGGACTTATCTATAACTGTGTCTGGACGAGGGATGAGAAAATAGTACTCTCGTCATTAAGCAAATTGGTAGGTGAATCGAATTCCATGCGCTTTCCTGAATCCATGACGAGAATCTTTCCGTAGTCCATGATTGTGTTCAAGCGGTGGGCAATGGTAACCACCGTGTAGCCTTGGAATGCGGACCGCACGATGCGCTGGATCTCTTCGTCTGTCTGACTGTCGACCGACGCCGTGGCTTCATCCATGACCAAAATTTTGGCTTTCTTATTGAGGATAGCACGGGCGAGACAGAAGAGTTGCTTCTGCCCCTGGGAAAAGTTATCCCCGTCCTCAGCAATTTCAGCCGACAGACCACCGTCCAATTCCTGCACAACCTTCGTCAATTGTGCCAGCTCCAAAGCCCCCCACAGGTCCGCATCAGAGTACTGGTCTACCGGGTCGAGGTTGTAGCGAATTGTTCCCAAAAACAGTACCGGGTCTTGTGGAATGATGGCCATGCGACTGCGCAAAGTAGTGAGAGATACGGACGCTGTATCGATACCATCAATGTACACACTGCCTCGGATCTTGTAGAGCATGCGGTACAGAGCCAGTGTTATGGTGGACTTGCCACTGCCCGTTCGACCACAGATGCCCACACGCTCGCCTTCTTCAAAGGTCACACTTAGGTCCTTGACTGCTGGTGGTAATTCTTTCTTGTAGGTGAAGGAGGCGTCAGTGAATGTAATCTCTCCTCTGGAAGGCCAGTCTTCTGGAGGAACGACTTCCGCGTCCTCGTCAGCCTCTTCCATCTCCAGATGCTTTGTGTAAAAATTAATGCGCTCCACACTGTTCAGGTTCATTTCCGTGTCCGCTAGGGCGCGCACAAGCCAATTGAGAATGCCCGTGACGCTGAGAATGTAGGACAGGGCCAGGCCGGCCTGGCCAGAGGGAATGGCTTTGGCATCAATAATCATCGCCGTGGCAGCACCGAATGTGATCAGCGAACCCAAACAGTCAAGTCGAACACCGAGCCAGCGGTTGGCAGCATTGAGGAAATTATAGGCCACAATGTTGGTGTCACACTTGTTTTCAAAATTCTCACGAGCCATGGCTACTTGTCCATAAGCACGGATGGAGGCTAAACCGTCCAGAGTCTCAGACAAATGTGCATATATCGGGCTGCGTGTTATGGAATCGATCCGTTGCATCTCACGAGCGGCGGCGCGGAAATAGTTCTGCACGAAGTAGTAAAGGACACCGAGGGGCACCACAGGTACGACAAACCACGGAGAAACGACCACTTGTAACATAATGGACGCAGTAATCTGCAACAGCAGACTAAACAGCTGCCCCATGTTGCCCACTAAGCGCTGGTCTACAGTGTTCATGTCTGAACTGAAGCGGTTAAGAATCCGTCCGGTCGGCGTGGAATTGAAGAAGGACATTGGTGCACGCACCACAGTTTCCAGCATCCATTTGTGCAGGCGACGAGAGCCAACCTGAGTCACCGCAGCAGCCAACAGAGCCTGTGTGAGTGTGAGAGAGAGACTGATACCAGTCAGCGCCGCGTAGCCTTTGAGATAGTACCAAACGTCCGCATCCTTTCCTGCACTGCTCCACATGCTCAGCCAAGTATCAGTCGCGACCTGCATGGAACGCGTGAGGATGTAGTTCAGCAGAGTGAGTATGGCGAGGCTAATACCGACAGCCTGAGCGTAGTTGTAATAAACCGCAAGAGACACAGCACCAGTAGCAC
The DNA here is from genome assembly GCA_002811645.1 of Corallochytrium limacisporum. Lineage (NCBI taxonomy): Eukaryota > Corallochytrium > Corallochytrium limacisporum. The sequence goes on from PDIP01000086.1 coordinate 77,616, forward strand.
GCTCCTCTTCATCTACGAGCTTTCCGGTTTCCTTTCGGCGCTTACGGTCAGCAGCGTCCTCGTGGATCTGTCCCGCTCCATCTTTGCCTAGCAGATCGCCTTCAGACTTGCGGCGCATGCGTTGTATCTCTCGCATGGTGTTGCGGCGACTACGACGGACGACACGCTCACTGCGGTATCCGGAGAGGCGTGTAGATGCGATAGAGTCCATGTTCATATGCTGCTCATTGTCTTCATTGTGGTCTTCCTGTTCATCGTCAGGAAATTCGCCAAGGATTTCATCGCCGTCGATGATTCCAGAATTTTCGTCTCCGCTTAGCTCGTCCGCGGAAGACCTGTCGCTCTCCTTCAGACCGAGATACTGCGCAAACTTGCCGCCACATTGATCAAACAGTTCCTTGAGAGAGCCTGTGAAATGCGTGGTCTTCTTCGACAAGTGAATTACGTACTGTGCAGAAGGAATGCACCAGGTCTGATGTGTGGCCAAAACGACCGTTTTGTGCTTGCGGATCAATCCAAGTACAGCCTCCTGAAATATGTGCTTTCCGACATGGGCATCCAAGGCGCTCAAGATGTCATCGAAGAGATACACTTCGGCATCAAAGTACAAGGCTCGGGCTACCGCAATGCGACTCTTCTGCCCGCCAGACAGATTAATTCCCTTTTCTCCGATCTCTGTCTCGTCGCCAGCGGACAGAATCTCCAGATCAGTCCGCATACCACTGTCGTCTAGAACGCGTTCGTACTTTTCGTGGTCAAAAGGCAGACCATACGTAATGTTCTCGCGCACTGTGGCGTTGAAAATCCATGCCTTTTGGCTCACGTACGCCACTCGACGACCCTTGAGCGGCAGATAGCGATCCCGTACCAAGTTGCCGTCTTCGGTAAATTGGTTCATCTCTCCAAGCAAAGTGTAGAGCAACGAACTCTTGCCAGATCCGACCTTTCCAGAGACCACTGTCAGCTTGCCTTCGGGGATTTCCATTTGCAGATTCCGCAACACCACACTAGTAGCGGTGGTGCCCCACCCGAAGTTTAAACTATCGTATTTGATGGATGTTCCAGTACGTTGCTGGCGATGCTGAGGGCTCTGAGATTGTCTAGAATACCGGGAGGAAGGAGAGGCGCTACCATTGGCACCGGCGGATTCGACTGGAGCATTCAAGTATGCCTCTTGAACCGACAAGTCCAATTCTTCAGCTAATAGAAACTCGCCTACACGCTTGGCACTAACATTGGCGTCCAGAATGGTACGGAACATCATCGGAAGAGCAACAAGAGGCACACGAAGCAAACCGAACAAGGACAAGGCAGTGAAGGCCTTCTGTGGTGTTAAGGGCTGGTGATCGATCAGCACAAAGGCCGCAAAGGAAAGGAAGGTCATTAGAGGCGGTCCAGCCTGGAACAGAAACGAGTTGACAGCATTAAGAAGCGAATTGAAAAGCAAGTAGTGAAGTTCACGGCTTCGAGTGGCTGTGATGTTGTCGGACAGAGGTTTCTCCCAGGCCTGGAATTTGACAATCTTAATTCCCTGCAGGATCTCGTTGGTCAGCTTCAAGCGGTGGTCTGTTACCTCCAAGGTTTTCTTCTGAATCTTGGACATGCCACGTGCAATTATGGCCTGCAGCGGTGTCAGCAGCAGCATGGCAGCGATGCCAAAGAGTGCACCTTTGCCAATGCGGGTTGTGAGAAGAAGGACGGTAATGAGAATCTGCAGCGGGGAGGCCCAGAGGTAATTCACAAAGTAGAAGAAGAACATTATCTTAGTGACATCTGTCGACATGTGGTTGGTAATCTGGCCCGTGCTGAACTGGCTGCCCTTAACATACAAGGGAAGCCTGAGCGTTTTCAAGTATATCAGATTCTGCAACCCAACCTTCTGCCTTGTGCCTTCACGAATTACCAAGTGGTGATGATACTGCATGAACGTGTTCTGCAGCACACCTGCGCAAAGCATGGTGAAGGCCAACATGTATCCGCTCTGGTACAAATCACTAAAAGTCATATCAGCGGCCACATGATCGTGATGAACCTTGTACCCAGAGGGCGGGTGGATGGTTTTATGGTCGCCATTCTGGATGGCGACCATTGCACTGATGACCTGACCAACCAGCAAAGGGTTCACAAAGCCTAGTAGGTCCGCAGTGAGTTTGCAAAAGGCACTCAAGGCTAGTGCCTGCCACCCATTTCGCATAACGACCTTTAAGACAGAAGGAGGTCTGTTTGGATTGGCGTTCTTACCCCGTGCTTCCTCCCACCGCACTTCCAATTCATTTGTGACCTGGCGGGAACTATCGTATGGTGCACTGCGCCCGAGATCCTCGCTCTCGAGGAAGTGATCGTTACCTTTCGACATGATCGGTTGGATCCACAGATAGTACACCTTGGACCAAAGAGATGAAAAATCATGTAAGTACTCCAACTTTTTTAGGTCTTGCTTCTCTTCATCATCGTCGTCGATATCCCCTACGGCCCTGTAGTTACCCAGGGTATCCGTGGCAGAGAGCTCGCATTGGATAGCGCATTGAATGCGCTCCTTGTATGTCTTACGGTTTGAGAGCAAGTTAATGAGGTCATAAATATCAATGCATGTTAACAGAGTGAAACCAATTACCTCCAAGCCGACGATTGTCGACAACACGCCGTATTGGCAGGGTTGCAAGATGGTCTTTCCGAGGTAGACAAGGTGGCTAAGGTTTTCCAGTACAACGCCTACAGCGGTCAGTCCGTGGAAAGGTAGAACGGCCAGTAATCCCCAGAGATGTAAGGTTTGTTCGCAGCCTATTGTGTAGGCCATGGCGTAGATCACGAATACAATCCGCGTTCCCTGTAGTCCAAAGGTCCATGGACTAACATTAACTGCATTGTCCGCTGTTTGCAGGACCAAGAGGGCGATCAAGTGCACGATCAGCATAATTACCATTAAAGCACCCGTGATATGCCTCACATTGTGAGTGGACATCATGATTGGCAATGGTTTCTGTTCTCGTTTGCTCCAGTCCACAGTTCGGCCAACCATCCGGACGTGTAAAGGCACCAAGACAAGGAGGGCCCACACGATCGCTGACCAGCCGATCAGGTGCTGGATCCCAAACGGAAGGTAGTCACTTAAGCCCATGGGTTCCATCTCGACCAGGGGTCGGGCTATGTGGGCCGTCAAGTGACTATTCATTGGTAAGTCTTTCAGAATACGCCACGCTACACGAGACTAAGATGCCCTCAAAGCAGCTATCTCATTCAATCCCGACCGCGATCTCATATACAGTGAATCCGCATTTTGTAGCTGAGAGTGCTCGCGTCCTTACAAATCGACAAAGAGAGCACGATGGGTCTTCTGAATGGCTCCTGCTTCGGTAAGAATCGAGCGGCAATTCAACCGCACACGGTATGGCTCAGTACAAGACTCACATGCAACTGTTCGCCGGTAGTTGTCACAAACTCTGCCGCGACTCAGACTATCCGGACCGGGGGGATCTTCTCCTCACCCTTGCCTTCCCAGGCGGGACACAAGGGAGGGTTTCTATTGTGATTAGGATTTTTGGATCGTGGAGCTATGATACACAACTGGCAACAAATTCGCCACTGACTATTGAGCATGCTGCTGGTGGGGAGGCGGACTGTAGTGTCTGTCGTCACTGTTTGGAAAAGCATTTTTGAGGGTGGTTGACACACCCCAAAATTGCACTCGACTTTCAAATCTCGCTCCGTACGCCTCCATAGTAGTATCAGATATTAGATGAAATGGTGGCGGCGGTTTGCGACTTTGAAAGCTGGTGGAGGCGATAGGGGAAACCAACGGGGATATTGCGCCATTCTTCTTGTTCCTCTGAGGACCTCTGCCAAACGGGCCGGGAGTGCGGCGAACCGGAAGGTCCGGGAGCTGAGTTTGAGATTGAGATGACGGCAGTATCATACAAAATGGAGGTCGATGTTGCTCAATGGAAGAAACGTAACCAAAAGATTCTGTGCCCTCTAAGCTGACCTCACACTAGCCGATGAGAGAATGAAGGGTCCGCTGATGTCTCTGGTGCTTGTGATAAAGAACTTCTGTATTCGAAATGGATGCATCTTCCAGTGAGTAAAGACGGCATGCGATGCACATGGAAGGCTGCTGGTTGTCGGTTGCGAGCCTATTGTCCAGAATGCCCAGAGGCGCTCGCAAGGCTCCCTTGAGATCCAAACCGACCCTTGAGTAGGCCAATTGGACCTCTCCGGGGCGTCGTGCGGGCGGATGGCCGGTCGCCCCGCGGTGAACTCACGCCTCCGAGTGGTGGCACACGTTGACTTGGTGACATGGGTGCTTGATGATGCAGTCCCATGTTATCAAAATCGGAGCCGATGGAGGTCATACTGTCTGCACGACGCACACTGGGTCCTTCCCGTGGTGACGGCAATGGGCTCGGTGCCGTAGTGGGCATCGGCAGGAACATCTTTGTGACACGCTCAACTTCAGAGTTCCAGTGTGGACTGCAGAGAGTGTGGACGGCAGGAACTTGCACCGAATTCTTCTCGACATACATACCGCGAAGATAGTAGCACTTAAAGAACGGGCCACCACAGAAACTGCAGCTCTTGGCGGTGCGTAAATAGTCAGAAACTTCCGAAGGGATCCGCTCATTGTCGTCCCAGACCGAATGGCGTATGAGGTAGCGAGATACAACCTCCTGTAGGGTCAAGAATACGGGATCCTCGAATTCAAAGTGATCAACCAAAGGATTGTGTCTCACATTCAATCTCCGCAGCTTCTTCAGTTTTGCTACCTCTGCTGGAATATAAGGGAGTTGATTGCGAGAGACATTGAGGCTTTCTAGACTGCTGCAGAAGCCCAGCTCCCGGGGGACTTCTTTAAGTTTGTTGCGATTCAATGTTAAGGTTTTCAATTTCGACAGTCTACCAATAGATGCAGGTACCCGTATCAGCTCATTATTATCCATATGTAGAGATTCAAGCTTGCACAGATCACCAATGGCTTCTGGGATCTCCTTCAGCTTGTTGTTCGACAAAACAAGCGTTGTGACCTCGGAAAGCAACCCAATGGTCGGAATCTCTTGAATTTCGTTGCAACAGGCGATAAATTTCTTCACCTCATGTTGGATCCGCAGAAAGTCTGGTGAAATGGTGTTGATGTTCTTAGAGCACAACGAAACCGTAGTTCCTTGTATGTCTCGGTTATCGAGCAAATCCGAGAGATAAAGCGGTCTTCCGTCCTTGTTCACGCCAACCACAAACGTGCTGGGTTCACCACTGACGGCATTACCCATTGTTTTCTTTAAGACTCGTTCCCGATATTTACAGCTCAACTATAGATCCGGTTTCCATATGTCTTTTAGTCGTTTACATTACACGTCATTGCTATTTCTTGTTCACTTTCTCGTTATTTAGTCCCTTACAAGATTCCAAACATAGTGCACAATAATTTGTTTCTTTTTCATCTAGGATACGAAACACCTTCACACGTAATTCACAGAATAATACAACGTTTCGTAATACGATGTCCAACGTAATGTAGGGTCTATTGTACCGCATCGCAAAAATTAAATGACGCCCCTCGGTATCTACCACGCCTCCAACACCCGCCTTAACTGCAACTCATCCAGTTTTTTGTTCCCTTCCGCTCTCCTATTGTAACTGAGACCCGCAGATTCTACAGAGGAACTGATATATTGCTGCTGTCCGCAGGAGCCTGGCCCGTCAGTCCTGGTGGTTGCCTGTGGAGTACTTTGAGAGAATCTCGGCTCCGTCAGAACTCAGCCAATTAGAACTGCAGCCTTGCTTGTGCAATCTTGTGGGTCTCTCGGCTTTAACTCGTCCCCCAATTCAGGCAAGTTCTCCGCCCCCCGTAGTTAGAGCAAAGGCAGGTACAGATGTGAATTCAACCGGCTCCGAGCGGTTCACCGCAGGGATGGAGAGATTCTCGCTGCTTTAGAGTGGCGCACCCCTTCCTCCCGATATTACAACCGGGCTGTGCAAATTGCAACGCGGAAGTTTGAGAGGAATCTCACATATTGGCCGCAAAGTTGGCAGGAAAGTGTAACACAGAGATTTTGCTCCGAGACCGCTGTGGGTTCTCCGTGCTTGGGGACGGTGTTCCCTAACAACCTCTACCACCTCCAAGAAGTCTTCAATTCGCTTCGCATTCGGGAGTGTGTTGAGAGAAGAGCGTTTAGTGAAGGCAGATGCCTTCGTGTACAACGACGCTATCCAGGATTCTACACCACTCACCCCTATTTGAATTCTTCTGCGCATGAGAAAAAAATGTTCCACAGCAACACCTAGTTAAGGGCTGAAGTGGTAAACACACCAGCACAATTTTACAAACTCCCGGATATATAATTTGCCCTACTAAACTAGTGTACCACGGTACTGGATGTGCTGCCAGTTTCACCACACACTTCAGTGAGGACACGGTTCTGCGCCTGGGAAGCGGCAGTGCGCAGAAAACGGCTTCCGAGGATCGGGGTTTCACAAGCGCGCGGGTCTGATCGTCCGGACGGTCGCTGTTCCTTTCCCCTCTGTGTGACTCTTGCCTGAGAATTTCCTGGTACTTCGTATAGTAAACCATCATTTCGACTAATTCATTGTACATCTAGGTGCTCTGCGGGACAATTTGTAACCTTCGTTGTGACATGGGACTTGTGCATCTCAAGAACTTTTAAGATGCCGGTCCAGGGCAACCATCTCACCATTCGCAGGATGGAAAAGGAGGACCGCGAAGTGTATGTATCCGTCGTGAACAATGGACACAGTAAGCATATCAAGCCCCGGCAATGGACCAATTGGGGGTTGAAGATGTCATAGGGCGCTCTATATTTGCCCTCATAGGTGAGGTTGATGGAAATCCATGCTGTGTGGCACTGTTCCGTGACCACCCGAACGAGGATGAGGCCCCGAGGAATTCCTGGTCGGATTGGGAAAAATTCAAAGGTATCGAAGAGTTTGCGAATTTCACAGCAGAAGATGTTGTATGGATAGGCGTTGCCTCAGGATCGTATGGGAATTTCCGTGAATTTATGTACAAGGCCGCCAATTGCATGTTCGACAGCATCACCCGTGCGAGAGCAGTCGTGTGCCTCGGGCTGGACTCCTCGGGACTTTTGAACGTGGTGCTTCTTTCATTGTGATAAATCGCAATGAATTTATATCAGCTAGCCGTATTCGTCAAGCACGTATGCAAGACTACGACGACATGATGCTATTGGTCAAGACCCAGGGCTCCTCACTAATGCGAGAATATGGCGAATTCTTCTTTAGCGACACTATTGATTTCGAAGACGATAAGAACATCTGCCTCGTCTGTGAGAAAGAGGGCAAAATAATTGGTCTCCTGGTAGCCACCATCGATGTAGCCTGGGAGAAGTGGAAAAGGACTATGACCTAGAATGCTTTGATAGTCTGTGCGTCTTTAACGAATCCAAAGACGTGCCCGCTGCTGCAGACCCGGCGCCTCTCGGCAAGTTCCGTGACCACCTAAGTCCTACTCCTTATGCCGGATCGATGTCGGATCTTAAGAAAGGCAGTGCAGCATCCATCAATAAACTGATGGTCTTGTCAAATTCAAACTTGGTCCCGAGCAGTCGGCTAAGCAGTCGGTGCGATCTTCAGGCGGACAATGGCAGTCGAGCCGATCTCAACGCTACCCACGAAGTCGATAGCACGGGCTGGTGGGTGCCTTCATTTATCGTTATTTCTCTGCTGCTCGTGGACCAATTTTATAATCAGACCAATGGTTTTCTGCACAGTGTCTTCAGTCTCGTCCCGGAGAAGCACTTTGTCGGTGATTAGTCTACCCTACGATGCTGAAGTGCCCTATATGCTCCATCAATTCACACTTATCCCTGCACGTCCCGACCGCACTGCTTCTCAGGCGCTCTACGTCTTCCATTGCTTTGGCCTTGATAACACGGTTTGTGTCCATGAGTTCCTAGACGGCCAGTTAGAGGATGTGAACGAGATGTAAGAAGGACTGGCCAATGCTGAAGAAATTATGTCAACGCTTCGCATGCTGCACGCTGTAAAATAGCCAGTCCGACCTGGAAGGAAGCATCACGGGGCCCCCACGGTTGGAACATGGCACAGGACAGGCCTCATGAACTGGTCACACGGGATGCAGATAGTATGTGTGGGTACTTCTCCCTTACGATAGATGAATTCGGCTGTGTGAGCAAAATTACTTGTATCACAGAGAACTGTGAGATCTACTTCGAGGAGTTATCCAATTTGCATGGTTTTCCCGCATCGTATCTGAACCGCGTCTGGGAGCGCTTCTCTGAGGACTTGATCGCCGATTTCTTCGAGCATTTTGCAGAGCCCTGGGCGAGTGCCTTATACCAGGACCGTTTCGGCGTAGTGCGCCAAGACGTTGAGAAAGGCCTGGCCATGCTCTCCCTGCTTACCTACGAAGAGGTTCTTGGAACCATAAAGAACGAACTAGATGACAACAACAACGTCTGCGATGAGAAACAGAGAAAACTGTTGGGAAAATTGACGAGCAAGGACGTCGTTGCCCACATCTACCTCATGATGTTCTCATAGCTAGAACCGAATGCAGATCACCTGCCCATGTACAAACGTCCTGGGTACGAGTGAACACGTTAAGTCTAGCACGACAAACCTGTTAGTGAAGCAAATACGCCACAAGCCAAACACTGCAGTGCCCTCTTTGATATTGCATTGGTGACTGTGCGCATAAGCGAACGGTCGTGATGAATTATACTAATATCTGATGTTACCTTTTGTTGTATCGGGAGAATGGTTCCGATTGTGTGTGCTGATCTCCAGTGTGTACTAGATTCTTCAAGATCGTGAAAAGCAGATCTACGGTTTGTTGGATCCCGTAGAATCACTCTTGGTATCTCCCGGTTGAACCGGGTCTTTCGCCCGTTCCCAGCGACTAGTTTCGTGGTGCAGCGCCTGCAGCTGCCCGATTTGTTCCTCACTGAACGCATTGACCTGCTGCATGGTCAAGGGACTGCCAAACTCTACAGGTTTGCTCTTGTCTGCTTCCAGCTTGGAGTCCATAATCTGCAACTCCAGGCTGGACTTATAGTCTAGCCATCCCTTCAGGAAGGGTTCGATAAACTCCGGTTTGGCATCCTTGTGCCGTTTGAATTCATCCCGGACGTACTGATTGCCAAAATCAGCCATGGCTTTGGGCATGTGGTTGTTGAGGCGACGGATGCTCTTGTACAGGCTCAACACGAACCGACGGTGTCCTATTCCGCCGGGGGAAGTCATGGTGGGCTGTGTCTGGGTACACCAAGTACTGTCTTTCTAAGTATGCACGAAAACAACGGGTTTTGATGAGCCACTATCCCCAGTTAAACATCAACAATGACCCGATCACACTTGCCAGTGAACTACGATGGTTAAACACTCGTACTCTCCAGGTTCGAATACCCTCTCGCCCACGCTGTTTCGACTTCAGCTTGAGGGCCGCGACTTTGACAGACCCGCCCCTTCCTTCGGGCTTTCAGGGACGCTCGCCTAAATTCTCTACGAGAGTTCTCTTACCCCGTCACTGTACCGGCCCTGGATCGACGGGGAACCCAGCGGGGGAACCCAGCGGGGTAAGGTCAGATATCAATTGCTTAGTACCAAAGAAATTTCCATACGCGAGTGGTTCCTATCAATCCCTCGGGAAGGCCACCCTCTTGTCGACTACCGGAATGTATTGTATCTGTTAGTTAGCATCGCTCTTCTTCTCAAATCGGAATGAGGGGATGTCTCTCGGCTCCTGCTGACCGGTCCGATGGATTGGGCTTGGGTGCTGGAAAGCGGCGGAGGGCCCGCTCCACTCGGTCTTTCACGCTCTTGTCCACGCTAATAGCAGCAATGTACTGCTCCCATTCCTGGAGGTGATCCTGATGAGACTTGCCATCCTCAGCCAATGTATTGCAACTGAAGAAACTTGAATTGGCCGCGTGGACAGACCCCCGACGAACGACAGGTTGATCCCAATCAGCAGTCTGCGATGCTTCGTCAGTCTTTGACTTTGTCGACAGCTTGGACAGCAACCTCTTCAACGAATTTGTCACACCATCACCGTTATGCTTTGCTAGTGAGACATTGACAGCAATGGCGAAATCGAGCAGTAGATTGTCACCGGTTGGATCCATTAGGGCTGCATTAGCAAGTTTGACCGAATCCTCGACACTGTAGCCGTGCGTGGGTGTTGTGTGGACATACGGTTTGAGCCAGTTTGTGTCAATCTGAAGCGTTGAGAGTGCGGTTATGAGCTTCAGTAGCTCTGGTGCTTGGAACGGATGCTCTCGACGCTGTGCTGAATCTCTGCCGTCGAGAATCGCTGGGACGAAACGGCTGGCTGTGTGCCCATCTTCGGGCCACAGATGAGACCAGGCCCACAGTAACTCAGGCATGGTGCGGATGGGCACAAATTTAAGTCCAGGCTGATCACAGCGGGAAGCCACGTTATCACGCAGCGCCTTTACGATGCGTGCGGCGTCCTTGTTTTCTTCCAAGTTCGAGCTCTGCAGACCGTGAGCAACAAAACCGTTGAGAATCATGCTGACTTCGTCAACAGGCATGGACTCAAACCTCCGATCACGGCATTTGTGGCAGAGTTCAGTGAGAAACTTCAATTCGCTGCTGCCTGAAGCAGTGAACGCACGGATCATCTTGCCCACGACTTCGCCAGAGATGTCCTTTTCGCCGAGCAAACGTGAACGAATGATTTGCAGCACCTCAGCGCCCCACCCATCGTTCTCTGCACTCCTGCTTCCAATTTTCACATAGGCCCTTGCCAGCCCGGGCAATTTATATACGCTCACCAGTGGAATCGCGGCTTTGATCTGAGCTCGCAATTCCTTGAGCAGATGCCCGTGCCACTGCACTTTTCCAGCACTTATAGCCAAATTGCAAATTTGTCGCCGGCTCATTTTGTCCTGTGCCGCGATAAGAGACAGTTCAATTTGTCGCAGACTCTGCTCATAGACTCTGTGGTGCGGGAACAGTGTACTGACAACCATTGATAGCTCACGCACGTCTAAATGTTCCCTCCGTTTCTCAATGCTGCGCACGATTTCTGTGGCAATATCCCAAGGGTCCTGCAGTTCTGACTCCCGACCAATCATCATTTTGTAGCTAATCACCACGGACAGGATCTGCGCTAATTGCTTACCACTCAATTGGTTCAGACTCACTTTGCACAGTTTTCTGCCGCAGGCTGCAAGGAAGGCAGACGCTCGTGCTGTCGTCTCTGGATTTTTGCTTGCACTGGGGGCGATGCCGTGCCGCATGTACCACATCGCAGATGCTGTATCGTGCGCAGTGAGAATATCGAGGCGAGAGGTCAGCTCACTGAAAATTTGGCCGCCAAGTACAGGTTCGAGTAAACCATAGGTATCTCTGGAAGTTCCGATGGCACTGGTCAGCGTCAAGAGTGTTCGTGAGTCCATATCTGCTATTTGTGCAGAGGCCGTGCTGGCCACTGTGACCACTAGCTGCGCAGTGTCCCCTTCGGTGATCATCGACATTCGCGATCTCTCCAATCGGTTTCCTTGTTTTCTGTCCATAGTCCAACCCGACGGTTCGGTGAGTGCTCGCAAGGCCATGGCCAGGTAGGCGGGCTTAAAATTGTGTGCAACTTTATCCCAGCGCAGCAGGGCCCGCGTACACATCGCGCGATCCAGGAGCCCAAATTGAGCCAATGCCCAGAGTGTAGTGCTGAGGTCGTAGGCTGTCATGTCATCCATGTGTGCGTAAAGGGAACTCTTCAACGGATCCTCCACCTTGTCTAGCGCTATGGATCCTTTGTAAGTTGCACAGCTTGAATGCTGCAGCGTCCGCTTCTTTCGCGCCAGCGCGTTCACTGTGCAAACTGCATATGTTCTTGAGAATGCTACTTTGTAGAATCCGCTAGTCTTTACGCCAGGTCCGAATTCTCCTGCTTTGGCGGCAAGCAATGCTTTATCCCATGATGGTGCGTTCAATATACTATATTCGTGTTCTGACCGCGGTCGTTCGCTTGCGCTAGAAGAACGACTCCTTGTGTTCGACCAAGCCGAGCTCTGTAATCGTATTTGCCACATAGAACCATTCATGGCTCTTCGGCTTAGGATGCATATCCTCGGCATTTCTAAGTATTTTAATGTGACTGAGCGGGCCTTGACCTATCCCACAAACATGATTAAGCGCGCTTCTGACTATGGTTGTTTATATGCCCAGCAGTCGATCTAAAAGTCCAATATAAACCGCACTAGACTTCTCTTCGCCCTATCGTTGTCTCTGGCTATTCCTTTCACTGATAAAATGATCACCCTATCTGATTCGCTCTGTGAGCGTCGACATAACGAGAGCGAGAACTAGACTGGTAATGGGCAGCCAGCCATGATGTACCTTCCCAAAGTGTGCGCAGGGGACTCAGTCACGAGGAACGGGCGGGTACAGTTTCTTTCGTTTTCCTCCATTCTACAATTCCCTGCGCAATGTCAAAATTTGGTAGTGAACGAAAGACTTCGGGTGGTCAATTAGACGAGTGAAAGAAAGGGTAAAACTGCTGGGCGAACGTCAAGACACCGCAATCTAATTGCTTTGAAAGGGAGCGAAAACTCTTGTTTGCCGCGTAAGCTCGTCAATGCAGGCTGCACTACCGTCTACGTTTTCGACACTACTGCCGTTGACTTTCTCGATCGGATGATGGCACGGGTCTCGATCCCTGTACGCTAACATACAAACCATCTTGTGTGCAAGCCCAGTTTTGGCTAACCGTCCTTCATTTGATATTGGAGGCCGCATTTGCCATTCCTGTGCACGACAGTCGCGTTCTGCATTCCAGAAGCCATGCACCCATCACTTGGCTGAGGTCACCCACTCTGGGGAAAAATTCGGGCACCCACCAAGCAGGCACAAACCCAGCGCAAGATTCCAGTAGACGGCTTTTGTGCACCCGCCTCCATACGAATCCGCCTGGATTACACAGTCCCCTTGGGGCAGGAGGCTGCGGGGGTTACTCACGCAGGTGGGAACAAAGGGGGAGGGGGGGGCTCCCTCAAAAACGCAAACCGATGTTCGAGCTAGCGGGTTGGGGGTGTGGGGGGTGTGGGGGGTGTGGGGGGTGCGCGTGTATATCCAGTGTGATAGGACATTTCCGCTGGTGGACTATGACCACCTGAGGACTCTGGATGTTCTTTAAAGGCTTGTGTATTGGAGGTTTGTGGACTATGTGAAACATATTTCAATATCCTACATGAACAGAGACATGGTCGTAGAAACAGAAGAGTACGACACACGATTGTATTGAAAGTACACCAAGATTCCCAGCCAAAACCTTGGGTGGCGCCCAGAGTATGTTAGAAATCGTTATGGATCATCTGGGATGAATGACTAGCATCATGATGTAATTGGATTCACTGCGTGTATAATCTTTCTCAAGCAGTGAACATGGTGCTGAATCCCATTGGCTCCAGTGGAGGGCCCAAAGAGACCATGCACCAAAGATATGCGTATATTCGGATATTCCAAAGGGGCCATCTCATTAATCCCCTGCAATTAGAGTCGAACGGACGGTGGCTATTTGAGCCAATGTGCCTGATTGTTCTACAACTCCTTCAGATGGTCACAATCTATTCGATTCATCTTGAGCGGTATGATTTTGTGCCGCTGATCTTGGCAGTAACCGTGTATTTCGTGCCACACCATTTGCCAGAGTATATAGGCTCATTCGTGGCCACTAACGAAGCGCCAAGCATAGAAGAATTGGATAGGTTATTCAAGATGGGTGGATCAGGCAATAAGTCATCAAAACTTTCCAAGGAAAGGAGTGGGAAACAGCCAACAAAAGCAGATTTTTGGGCCATGCTAGGCATGACCGAGGTCATAGTTTTGATCTCTTGCAGTTGGTATGTGGCTGCTTGGTACGGTTGGAAGATTATGTTTGTAGTGTTCATGATTCAGGGGCTGAAACCGCTTGTATTTGGAACTGCCGGCATGGGACAGCCGTTGCGGGTAAGGATACCGGAGCCCGATCAGTCACGATTGTCATCATCTACGTTGGCCGCCAGAATGGGAGGCAAGGAAGACCCCTATGTTTGCTGGCTATCAGAATTGAATAAGAACAAACAGCACCAAGCGTGGCGACAACAAATTCCAGAAAACTTGGAAAAGAGCGTGATCCGTCATGCAGCGTGCTTGGTGATGGTGACCTGTTGTTATCATGCGCTCCTCTTCGTGGAGGTGCCTGTTTTGTGTGCCATGGAGTACCAACGGGCTCATGGACTAACGATTGACTTCTACATCAATACTTTCCGGACCATGGTTGTCGTATTCCACACTGTTGTTGCCAGTTTGGTACTACAATTGCTGCCCGTGCTGGCGGCAGATGTTCTGGACATTGGTCTTGTGCTTGGACCAACACCAACGGGAAAGAAGGCGAAGGCAGCAGCGCGGAGACAGTGGCAGCAGGAACTGAACAACCGTGGAGGTCCGGCAAATGCTGCATCAAATCACTACCCTCTAGTTTCGCACCAGAGGCAGCAACCATCCCTTGGACTCTGGGATACTGATGTGTGTCTGTCACAGTGGACTCGTAAGGATGTCTACGCCGTCCTCCTGGGGCTACTTGGCACGGCAGCGGCGCTCCAGCTCACGCTACTCTACAACGGAGGGCCTGTGTTGCGGTTAGTAGTAGATTCACTGCTGCTGCTGCTCATTGTGGGTCTGACTTTGCTGGCCAGGCACTCTTTCACTTGCGGGAAGAGTGCGAATTAAAGAAGTGTGAAAGACGTGTTTCTTTCGCCAAAGGATGTGTACGAAAGTTTCATACACTCTTACTGAATCGAGTATTGCATATTGTATAGAAAGGACACATTAGTGTTTTCTTTATATCAACCCGAATCCCTTACCATTGTTGATAGCAGTTCGTAATAGACGGTCCAGTTTGGTTGCTGAACTGTACTCCGGCAGGAGCAAGCGACTAAAGCAGGTATGTGCGGTTGGCAGGCGGTCACTGTCCGGACCGTTGCGTTGAATAACAAACTGCAAATTTCCGAGACCCTTGATGGGAATGCGATCACTGCCCGTAACAAAGACAAGTAGCAGTTTCTTCTCTTCCTCAGTGAGATCCCTCACTGTCTGCCACAGCCAGCGAATAACAGGATGTGATTCGTTGTAGTCATCGTAGGTGGCTGCTCGTTCCAAGGCGTCAAAGTCAAAGTCGGGGGAGCCGCAGAGCAAGAGCTCAAGCTCTTCCGGCCGACACAGACTCAGTGCATCACCTCCACAAATGCGATGAAAACCACGGTAGAATGCATGGAACTGGCGGCGAATCGAATCATTCAGCAAATAATTGACATAAAGATGCACAAATTGTTCACGGTTCTCGGTGGTGACCGCAACATCGTCTCCATGCTCGACAAGATCGATCTGGACCATGTCACCGTCAAATTTCCGACGTTCCACGCGGAAAGTGCGGCAAAATATGTTCTCAACATCCCCTTCGAACTCCAACAACTGCTTTAACCCTTCATGCAAGTCTGGATCTAGGTCCTTGATGTCTTGCAAACCGACCACCTCCCCCAAAAGCTTGCGGTAAACGGGCATAGGGAAATGGACGTCAAGGATAATGCCATTGTACACGGCAAGACCTAGGACATTCCCCACCAATTCGAACTCATCATCCGTTGCGAGGCTGTCAGGATCAAACCAGTAGGACCGCATTTCGTCCAGGTGAGTAAACATTCCGTAGGAACTGTTGAAGATCTCGTCCACGATTAATTGGAAGAACTCTTTCTGCAGACCACCCATGTCCAAACCCATCTCACCACCGTTCACGTACTTGATTTTCAGCGGTTTCTTAAGATCTTTCGTCTTCTTACTGAGCTGCGACATGGTATCTGCCATAATTGAATCTCTTCGAATCTCCAGAACAAGGTATGGACATGTGGCACTCCTTAGCACACCCTGGATGCTACGACGCTCCGCATTATCCTCAAGGAGTTTTTGAGCATGTACCACCCACGCATGGTTCACAAACGCATCCTCAAAGACTTCTGCCATTTGCACGACAGCATCGATGTGCAATATTTTGGTCTTGTGTGCTGGGTCGAACAGGAAAGGGTAGTTGAAAAAACTCATCGGGTGAGTGGCTAGGTTCTTCGCCAGATTTTCGACCTTGATATCTCTGCTCTTCACCTCTGGATGTAGAATCTTTTGCCAAATATAGTACTCGAACTTGAAATCCAGCTTTCTGGCTAGATGATCATTGTAGAAGATATCCCGAGTTGCAATGCCTCTGGCGCCATCTCCGTGTTCTCGGCCGCTCCTAATACCGATTTGATTGACTTCGACCAACATCTCAAGGACGGAGAGACAAGCCGTAACGATACGATCCGGGCGTTCGTGAGGATGGACGTGAAGAGTCAAGAATTTCTGGAACAGGTTCACCAGGCGCGTGAAATGGTGCTCTTCGTACTGTGCTAACCACTCACACACAGTCTTTTTCACCCTTCCGACAATGTTGTCCGCGAAAATCAGACACAAACGACCCAGTAGGGCCTCATGGTAGCTCAGGTCGTCGAGCAGGGGCAGTTCCAAGAGGATAAGCAATTGTCGACAGTCCGCAGGTCGCAGAATAATGTTGTGCCGTAGTTGAGCAAGCAGAATCTCAATACTGTTCACCATGGTGGTCTGGAAGGTGGCATGGGGCCCGAGGCTCAGAATGATGCGGTATGCTTCCCGGACGTGATCCAGATTGACTCCATGAGCCCCTCTAAATCCCGTGTCTATGTCTGATTCCGGTTCCATATCGCGAGCAGTTTGGTGGCCAGATGGGCCGGTATTTCCAGGGACTAGGCTTGGTGTTCGTGAGCTGCCATTTACGGGGAAGCTAGCATTAAGAGCAACACTAGAACAGAAGATTGTACGCAGAGAGTTAACAAGGAAAGCATTGTCCCCGGTGGCCTTATAGGTCTGTACACATTCCTTCAAACTGTCCAGAGTCAGGTACTGAAGAGAAAATTCTCCGTCGTTGTCCTCCACGGTTTCGTCGTGATTGGTTGGGAGGGGTGAGAGCCCCCTCTGCTCCCCTTGAGATGGATCCGTGCCAGAGTGGTGCATTGGGCTCAGGCTGCGGTCTCTGCCATGACTATGGCTCTTACTTCGACCACGGTTTGATGACGGGACACTAGGGCTCGGGCTCCGCGATGGTTTGTTCTCCGGTCCTCCTTCAAACAGCGAAGCGAACGGACTCTGAGTAAACAGTACGTGCAAGAAGGGTCGCGGTGGCACCCCTTGCTCTTCTTCCTCCTCCGTCAACGGTGGTTCAAGAATCTCTCTTGGCAAGCGTGGTGCATTCCCGACGTGTTCCCTGCAAAGATATTTTTCACCGTGAGGCATGGATGCCAGTTGAAGCGATAAAATTACGCATATATCTGCAGGTAATTTCAGCCCCTGAGCATTGCTACTGCACATAGGATTCCGACATTCATACTTACCGCAGCCCTTGGTGATCTGATTGTAATAACTACGGACCAGATCCTCGTACCTTTCCTTGGCCACGGCGTTGGGATTGTCTGGGAGCAAGTAGCTCGCCTTCGGAAGTGCAGCCTGAAGACTCAAATTTGTTGCAGACAATGCCGCCAAATTGCTTGCACTTAACGTTCTGCCATTTGAAAAATGGCTCAGTCCCTTTCGTGGAGATAAGCCCAATTGTGCACACTTCCGCTCACTAAACAAGTCTTGGGTAGGCCCATATTTTGAGGGCCTCCGTGGTTCTGGTGTTCTGATCCCGTCATGGCGCGAAGCCGATGGTCCACCTCCACTGGAACGCAGATGAAGATTCAATCTCGGGAGTCCGGCCTCTCCAACTGAATTATCCATCCTTGTTGTCCTGCAAAGTCTAGTAATGAATAGTTCAGCCTAGAGTGCCAATTTCGAATGTCATTGTCATTGTTTCCTATGCTATGGTAACAGTTTTGAGCAACGTAATCGCACCTTGAGCAGGTGAATGACTGATCCGAGTGCTTCTTTAATAGCCACGACTTAAGAAGTTTTCAGCTCAACTAGGAACCCCGCTGCTATCGTGCGCTGTCGATGCTTGGCCGTCCTTGCGGCCAAAACCGAACAATGCGCTGCGGCGGGGCCCACCCGCCCTCCTCCCGCTTCCGCATACATTTCTACTTCTCTCTCGATTCAACTGCCGTTGGCCAAGTATTCCGCGGGGCACTTCCTGGTCCTCGAATACTGGGATGGTTCTCCACAGAGGGGCTCGTTGCCAACAAATAAAAAAACCTGCTTAAACTTCGGTACACTCAGTACATCGGACAGGTCCAGCCGGAAAACGGGCCCCAACTGTTTAGGGAATTCCCAGCAAGAGAACGAGGGGGGAAAAAGGGGTGGATGTAATTGTTTCCACAAAGGCGACCAGAAAATGCAAGGAAAAGTTTTCTCCCGTATCACTATCTCGAAAAGAGCCGCCAAACGTTCGGATTGTGGGTTTGCTATCCCCAACCACCCTAAGAAGGCGGGTCTGGAGGAATGGGGCATGCAACCCTTATCACCAATGTCGACACATTGCTTTGTATTGTCTTGTGTCTTTAAAGGTAGTTTAGTGCCTACTCGACTAGTTTCACGAATAATAGGCGAATATAGTGACTTTGTGAGTCTGTGTGCGGAAGTGGAGTAGATTTACAGACGATCTCACAAGTCAAGATAGCGCAAGACCCGCAAGACGTAGAACCGTCTCCCATTTCGATATGTAGGTCTGTGGGCACGAGAAGGGTCTTGACAAGCGATACGTTATGTCCCGCCTAGCTAGTGCGTGGAACAAGGCGGCTGTTCTAAGGAACATCTTTAAAGAGCGATGGAAACCACCAAGTTATGTTCCACAGGATATTACACTCCCTTCACGGCACATTCCCGTCGGAAAGGACGGTATTGTTTACGGTATTGTAAACCATGCCGAACAGAAGAAATTATTGAATGCCACGGGTCAGAAGGATCTGATTGAGCTCTGTCGGTACATTTCAGCGTTGTGTACTCTGCGCTGGCAAGTACAGCGTGACCAAACAGAGTCCCTTTACGAATGGCTAGATCCCGACCTTCCACAACGGAAACACAGGACGTCAGCAAAGCAGGAGACCAGTCGCAGTGAATTTCTAGGTCAGCTGGACCGTATTGTTGCAAGGGCAAATTACACGCCAATGACCTGGCGGGAACAAACAAAAGCCCTCTTTAGTGACCGAGAAGACCATACTGCTGTGCTGGGCGGTTTGCGGATCAGTGTCGACTCGTCCAAATACTCGTTCGTGCGGGTATGGGTTCGTGGCCAAACAATTAAGCATGGCTACAAACGCTTGGTGCCGGAATTACGAATGGGTAGTCTGAGCAGTTTCTCATATCCGAAGCTCTTCACATTTTCACCTATGGACAGAACCGTGTATGATCGTGTTGTCATTGCTTTCCAGCCTCGCAAGCAGGAGACACCGGGTCGCTTCCAGCGCTTTAAGACTGGCACCATGAATTTCATCTGGAGTCTGATTGACACTGCCCCTCAGAGCTACAGTGAGAAAAACAGATTGGACCCGGACTTTGTATACATCAAATCGTTCCGAGATATTTCTGAAGAGGAACTGAGAATCCTCTTACCGCAAGTGACTATGAAAATGTCAAGGTTTACATCCCTCCTTCTGGGTAGCACCATTGCCATCACAGGCATGTCCATGCTGAATCGTATTGGTAAGCAGGTGGCTGCGTTCTATGCCGTGCCGGTGCTATCCGGATATCTCACACTGCTCTCCTTGACTTCGTTTCGCAATCGTCGTAACGCAGTAATGGTAAACGCCTCGGATCTCCTATACTTGCGCAACTTGGCAAATAACAAGGCCGCGGTCAAGGTCCTGATTGCCCGCGCTGAGGATGAAGTGGCAAAGGAGGCAATGCTGTTGTACTATACTCTGTTGGCATGGTCCAGTGGGAGCGCAAAGAAACAGTTTGCCACGATGTCAAGGTCGGAAGGACTAAGTCAGGTGAAGAAAGATATTGAAGTGTACCTTGAAAAGAACGAGAAAATCAAGGTCGATTTTGATATGACCAGTGCCATGGAGACACTGTACGACATCGGACTCCTCAGCACCCAGCCAAGTCAGGGTGGTGATGTGACTAGCATGTCGTTACTGGTCCCGTCCCTCAGGGATGGGCTTCAGATCCTGTCTGAGGAATGGAAACAGGAGTCCAGAAAGACAGTAGTGTCTGAGACAGCGGAAGAAGTCATGTAGCGGTGTGTATCAATAATGTATAATTTACTATCCTCACCATCGTCCACCATCGTCCTAAGCATCATTATCTTTAGTACACTTGCTGCATCCCTTCTATTGGGAAGGAATCATTCCTTGCTTCTCTTGCCAAAGGCATTTCGTCGAACGCTGCTGAATAGGACAATGGTATGCTTCTAGCATTATAGTTTGCCCCCTTCTTGACTCTCATTCGCTTTGTCTATATTGTACCGTGTCTTCCCCTCTGTGCATTTTCATACGCCATTCAGCTCTGCAATGTCCATATCACACTGGTCCGCGGATGCCCATATGCCAATCTTAACAGCACTCCCCAAACCCCCGGTTGCGAAGAAAGGGGGGTCTGTTCCGCACACACAATCGAGAAACCCGCCCTACCTACACCCGTCCGTACAGGTTCACTGCCAGCTGCATACGAAGGTACTATGGAGACGGAATCTTCGACACGAGTCACAAAAAAGAGCAAAGCGGGCTGCATAGTCAGTTTATGGCCAAGGAGAATGCGAAGACAGCATATGCAAACATGACAAACGTTAAGAGGATACAGGTCCTGGGCCGTCCGATGGACTATACATGTATGGATATCTTGGCATTTCCCGGCATGCTCAATGAAGAACCAAGGAACGATGACGATAATCTAAGAGCACCAAATAGACAGATGGTAAAGACTGAGGTTATATACAACAGCTTGCGCGTCAGTGGCAACATACTGGAACCATGGACAGAGATGACTCCAACCCTCAGACGGATCATTCCAGACATCGCACAGCTCAGGTGGCTCGACTTGTCCTTCAACTCACTATCGTCCATTTGCTCTGATATCAAGGAGCTTCCGGGATTAACACACTTGTACTTGCACGGAAGCAAGATCAAAGACATTGTACACTCGCAATAACTTAAGTATATGCCGCACTTAAAGAATCTCGCACTTCACTAAATCCCATCGAATCCCACCCTTGTTACAAGAAAACAGTCCTTCTGCTGTGTCCAGAAGTTAAGAATTTTGACTTTGCAACAGTCACGACACAGGAGCGTACCAATGCTACAATTACTGCGAAGCAGGATGCAGCAAAGAGGGCTCGGCGCTGAACACCATGTCGTAAGGGTATATGATTAATGTTTTATCGTTTCGAGAATAGTCATGAGTTGACCACGTCACTTTTCAGAACTGCGGTGAGATAATTTGCAGGGGCCAAACCTTGAGCCCCATCACTAGATTTTACGTGCCACCATCCCTCAGAATCAGTGATTCTATTGAGGACTGTTAGCTTGTCCCCGGCACGAATCAGCACTTCGTCGGCCTCCTGAGGCTCGTAATCGTAAATGGCAGTCAGCTCGTCGCTGGTACGGAACGCATCGGCAACGGCATCTAAACGAGTCCGCATCTCTTCACTTTCTACCATGTCGAAAACGTTTTGGCCCTCATCGGTCTCAGCTAAAAGATCAGCTCCTTTCTCCAAAAGTAAGTCGAGGATGGCGACAGAGTGCCGCTCATCACTGTCGACGGCCAAATGCAACGAGGTCCAATCTTCGTCATCTCGAGCATTTACATCTGCTCCACGCTCCAGGAGAAGCATGACTACGTTTAAGTCTCCATTCATGACAGCGACATGAAGGAGGGTCATGCCGTTGGCTCGCCTAGGTTGATTGACACATTCGATGTTCTCGAGCATTGATTTTACCTCGTCATGGAATCCGATCTCCACGGAATGTAATACCAGAGCATGTCTATCAAACGAAACACGCCGTGTTCTCTGCTCAGGAGTTTCCTTTGTAGTGGCAGGGCTTACTATACAGTCATGAAGGCGTTCAAACGATCCGTTCCGGATCATTTTCTCATCGCCACCTTCCATCGTCTCTTCTGACTCCTTTTTCTCTTCTTCGTTCCCCCTAGCCACTGAAGCTACTTCACTTTGGTCCATACCAGGCCTTACTTCTGTTCCTGTGTCCATATTCTCAATTTCAACAGTCTGCTCTTCTTCAACATGCCTTTCATCCTCGACCCAAGATACATCTTCTTCCCGTGGTGTGTTGTCTACGGTTGAGATTGTTTCGGAATCTATATAGCTAGCGGAAGCCAGCTCTTCAATATCACTAGGAACTTGTGTTTCATTGTCTCCTTTTTGCTTTGACATTGCCCAAAACTTATTGATCGTCATCTGACAGGACGTGGCAGTCATAGTGCCAAAAGGCATGCGGTCTTGCGGCGGTCCCTCGGAGAAACATGCCGGAGGCAAGGAAGAACGCGCACATCCCTTGCTCACGGGCTTTGGATTTTTTGTATGACTGAGTGGTTCCAAATTTTCTTCATTGTCACCATTAACGAGGTACACGACGGGTTCTTCGTCCATGGACATGGCGATTTCCTTTTTGATCTCAAACGGATGGTCCGCTGCTCATACTCGTAAACCTTGCGATACAGCTCCTCCACTGACCATTACATTGGAATCATCTTCCTCGTAAAATAGGACTTAAAAATACCTGTGATCTGTTAAGGAGAAGGTCAATGGACGAATGTTCAAATACAGACGCACGCATTGAGAGCTTTAGGACCAAATTCTTGCCTATCCCCCCGCAGGACTGGTACGGACGCAAGTGAAAATGGTTCCGGCGATTCTGTTCCTAACGCAACAGCACCCTCCCCCCCCCCTTTAATTACCGTCGACCAATGGAGCGACCCCGTCCAGTACTCACCCTGTGGTGTCTTGAAACACTTGTCACCAGCAGTTGTCAATTCGCGGGTCGAGTGCGTGCAAATGGAAGAGTGTGGAATAAAGAGCACATCGTCATCTATGCGTGCGTCCATTTTTCGCCCCTCTTCGCCTCTCAATCGCTCTGCGTCTTGTTGTCGTTGAAGTGGTCTCTCTGCCCCGTGATGAATGCTTTGGAGTCCCTTGGCTACGCTTTTGTCCGGAGAGCTGAATTCTGCGCGCCTTTTTTTGTCAAGCACATCCAGTTCCGCCGCAGGCAAATATGGTCATTATTTG
This sequence comes from Corallochytrium limacisporum, assembly GCA_002811645.1. Lineage (NCBI taxonomy): Eukaryota > Corallochytrium > Corallochytrium limacisporum. The sequence continues at coordinate 100,846 of PDIP01000086.1, forward strand.
CTCCGCCCCCCCCGGGGGGGGGGGGGGTTTGGCAGATTTTTTTTCTTTTCTGTTTTTGCCCAGTCTCACCTGCTTCGCAACCTTGCCTACCGCCTGCTTGAATAGAGCCTGTATAGCTTACCCGGGGTTCACTTTGAAATTCCGCATTCTTCATCGCCACCTCTCTATTGTTCTCCCTGCCTTCCTTGTCCCTTTCCTGCGTGCCCCCCCCTGCAAAGCAGTCCCGACTATTTTATCGTTTTGGTTGAAGTGCTCTTATCCATCCAGTCTCTCAGTATAGAAACATGGAAAGATATCTAGAACTTCCCGCGCACTGTCGTGTCTGTGGTGTTTGCTATCTGGATAAACTCTACCCACACCCTTAATGCACCCCTCCCCTTCGCTTTTAAGGAGAGGGAGCGCGCGGTGGGTGGGGTGGAGTTCGTGTGGAACTTTTCTTTCAAAATCCTTTACCTGCCACAGTGTGGTTTTGAGTGTCTATCGTGTGCCATGTTGTCAGTTTCGGGTGTTTTTTTTTCTAAATCCTCCCCCCCCCCTTTTTTTAATTTCGTCTTCTTGCTTCTACGATTAAATCGAAAGGAATAGAAAAAAGTTATGTCTTGCTACCGGATACCACCACCACTGCTGCTGCTGTTGCTATTGCTGGCAAACGGATCGGCTGCAACGATTCCCATCCCAGAGCGGTGGTGTGCAAAAAAAAAAAGAAAAGGGCAAAATGAAAAAAAAAGACAATGTGGCGTTCAGGAAGACGACAATCAGGAGGCCCCTTGTGACGCTGGCTGAAGCCAAGAAGCTTCGAAAAAGCAGTTGGCGTTCGTCGCTGCGGGATTCTACGTCACTTTTTTCATATGTTCAGTACTAAGTCTCGCCATAAAGGGACACCGCAGCGGACATATGGGAGCAAGCCAGCCAGGCCCTGAACGTACTCCATCTGCGATTCTCGTGGACACCACGAGTCAGTGTGTTGGGGGCCTAATATTTCAAAAGTACGGTTTCTATAGTGAAAGTACGCGGTGGCTTTGCAGCCGGAAAACGGATAGAAATACGGGTGGCAGCACAAGGAGAGGGTGTGTGGCGGGGAGGACAGGTCCTTGCTGTAGGGGGCGTACACTGTCAAATATTAAATGTACCTATAAATTGTGGCCTTTGTAATAAAATTGATCTAGTTTTTATTGGTAGCGTTCCCACCGTGGTGAGGTGCCACGGTGACTACCGTTCGGAGCTCTGGCTGTACGCCTTAGCTATAGTAATTGTACTAATCTTCCTCCGGAATACCTACCTTAACGGACGTGTGTGATGTGGCGGCGGTAGCGACGACACGGGAACCAGGCAAAGGGTTTCTCTTCGTTCCGGGCCACTTTTTTTTAAAGCTGGAGGGTATGCACCCACCCCGTTCCTATTGCTATTAGCACACACTGCCCGTACATAAAGGATAGGCAGCGGTGGGTGCCGATTGTGTGGCCTTGCACTTTCATTTCTTTCTATGACGGCGGGAAACTTTGTTCCACGCTTCCTTCCGTTCCCGCTTTTTTTTTTCGCTTGGCTTTCCCCGTTCCCGCTGTTTGGCCCCTTCTCTCCCCGCTGCGAAGACCCCTTGCAACTCTACTCTCTCCGCCATACACACCTCCTTCTTAGCGCTCCAACGCTCTCGGCGCGCCCTGTCATCCACAATTGGCGGGGTTCTTTCGGCGGTGGTGCCGGTCTGGCATGCTTCTCTGGTTGCCCTGCTCCCGTCAATCATGCTGCGAAACAACTACATATCAGAATGACTCCGATCTTCCTTTTGTTTTCTTGTGGTGAGAGAAGGAGACCACTGGTTGCAGCATGTCCGAAGTCCCAAGTGCCCATCTTCCTTCCTCAGTGCCCGTTCCGCATGCCATCGCCTCGGAAAGTAATCGTCGTCTTATCACGGATCGCACCTATCTCCCGTGTGTATGGTGTTTTTTTTGTGTTTTGCAGCAAGCGTTTCCGTGCTCCTGCCCCAGGTCTACGATCTCTGAACAGACTCTCTCCTTTCTGCCCCCATCCGTCGTCCGTTTCCGGACCTGGTTTGGTTTCCTACACACATGGCAGATGAAATCCAACACTTAATCGACATGGGTTTCTTCACAAAATGCGATGGGCCCGGCCTGGTTTGCGCCCGCACTTTTGCACATGAATCCCCCCCCCCTCGGCGGGTTGCTGGCGCAGGGCACACACTACAGAAAATACAAAAGTGCAAAGTAGGATGGCCGCGTGTGGCTGTGTGCTTGTTGTCAGTTGATGGCATTCATACGAGTCTGCCACAGTAACAGCTTTCATTGGAAATCTACGTCAAGGGTCCCGGATTTAAACCTCCCAGGTACTGAGGGGCCTAGTATCGACGATAGTAGTAAATAACTGAAAACAAAAGTAAGAGAGAAGAAGAAACATCAAGAGGCAATTGATGATCTGCTCTCCTTTTTCTCACACCGCTGCCCAACGTTTCTTTTTTTTTAATTTCCTTTGTGATTGTTTTCTCGTTCGGGGTTGGTTTCTTGGGCTTGTGGTTATTTGCTTTGGGTTTTTACGGACTTGCAAGGCGCCATACTTCGCTTCCATTTTTTTGCCCCCCCCCCCCCACCCGGAATTTTGCTTGGGCTTTCCCAACCCAAAAACGGAGAAGGAGCGGGGACTCCCCCGCAGGGCGGGGAGGTGGTCGGGAAAAACGCCGCCCGGAAAACCCCGGTGGGAATACACAGAGAAGGGCGGGGACCCAATTTTCTTTTTTTTTCTTTTTGAAGAATTGGTTTTTATTTGAAAAGGGCAAAAGAGCAAGCAGGGAAGGGGGGGGTGAGGGGCTTACGGGGATTGAGACCTATGGGCCCTTGGGGCCCCCGGCAGCGCCTGTTCCGGGCAGTGGCCATGCCCAAAATTGGGAAGCAAAATTGTGTGCGGGGGACGAAGCCCGAAAAAGGGGCAAACGAAGGGGACCCCCGTACCCCGGGGGTGTGCGGAGGGGAAACTTGGCCCCCCCCCCCCAGTCTTTTCTTATTCTCGCTACGTTTTCTTTGCTTTTATTCTTTGCGGTGTTTTGTCGCGCCTTTCGTTAGCTTGGATAGGGGGGGGGGCGCGGGGCGGGCAGCGCTTTGGGGCTCTCTCTCTCGGGCGTAGCGGGGAGAGAGACAGAGAGAGTGAGTGAGTGAGTGAGTGAGTGAGTGAGTGAGTGAGTGAGTGAGTGAGTGAGTGAGTGAGTGAGTGAGTGAGTGAGTGAGTGAGTGAGTGAGGAGTGAGTGAGTGAGTGAGTGAGTGAGTGAGTGAGTGAGTGAGTGAGTGAGTGAGTGAGTGAGTGAGTGAGTGAGTGAGTGAGTGAGTGAGAGAGTGAGTGAGAGAGTGAGAGAGTGAGTGAGTGAGAGAGTAAGAGAGTGAGAGAGAGAGAGAGAGAGTGAGTGTTGCTTTGCTTTGGCAGCGAGATTGTCGAGAGACATGCACAGGTGGCCCGATTTCCCGTCGGTCAGCACTGGTTTTTGGAAATAAAGTACTATTTGGAAGGTCCCGCAAAGGGGTGGGGGAGCAAAGAACGAGAAGACATTCTCAAGAATCTCCAAGTTCACACCGCGACGGAGATGGGGTCGGTGACCGTCGTGGAAACTAGAGCAACAGTTCCATTCTGTCAAACTGTGGAAAAAGGGAATGACGGACCTGTCCCATTTAGCAAAGGGATTGAAACGGTGCGGAAGTTTCCAGACCAAATTGTGGACACAGAAAGTTGCGGGATGGCGCACAGGGGTGAAGGGGGTCTGATTTTTCGAAAAATGTTGGGTAGAGAGGGAAGGTCTTGCAATGGAAGGGTGCTAAAGAAGGGGGGGGGGGGAAAGGGGCCCGTGGAGTGCGGTGAGAGGAGGAGTAGGGAAGAGAGGGGAAAGAAAGGGGAAAAGCGGGAGGGAGTAGAGCTCTCGTGGGGGAGAGGAGGGGAAGGGAGGCGGGTTCACCGCACCCTTGCAGTTCACTCCTATGGATGAGCGAATCAATGTTTAGCAGGTGTGATTTGTCGTATCCGTCAGGTTTCCGCTCCGCCATCAAGATTCTAAAGCATATCGATTCTCTTGCGGGAAAGCAAGTATCGATGCGATATTAGTGAGATACTCTGCTTCGCAACTTAAGTCACGTCGGATCAGGTACTTCAGTTGGATCGCCGTGTGACCAATCACCAATGTATTCATTGTCGTCAGACTAGGAATTCGTACCAGCACACACATGTATTGAGAACACCATGCACTTTAAGCTACTCAACCATTTCGGCAGTACTTCCAGGAAAGCGGCTGGGGAACCCAGCATGCATCCCAGAAGCTCCAACGCCTCTAAGGACTCTGACAGTGGCCTCAGTGATGAGGAAATGCTTTCTCCCCGCACCCGCCTGTTTGTGGTCTTTCTCTCTGATGCTGAGGAACAGTATGCTCCTCCAGCCATCGAAGGTCCAATGAGTCTTGCTGAGCGCCGCGCAGTGTACCGTTGCGACCGCCAGCGGAGACAAAACATTGAAATTATTCACCATGTATAGTGGGTGAGAAGAAATGAAAACTCTGGAGTTATCAAAAACATGTTGCTTTCAAAGGGCACCTGATCATGTCGTTCTGGGTGTCCCATTGAATCCCAAGCCTTCAATCCATATCACCTTCCCATGAACATCATCCGTAGCATAACATTACTTTCATGACATACCGTTTCCATTAACAAAATACAGACCAATATGATTCTCGATTCATGTGCTACCTGTCCGGTTCATGGCGCGACGTGGGGAAACTTTTAATATGCATATATTGGCAGTTACGGTTCCTTTCGGGGGACAGTCATGCGATAGCCATGAAGCATCTTGCGAACATCGCGGTCTCCACGGTCCTCCTCAAACATGGGACCGACGTCTACAGTCTCAATTTCCTCCACCTGGAAGCCTTGGTTCCGGGCGTGCTCAAAGAATTGGAGATCCTTCTCCTTGAGCCAGGGTCGGTGGTGGCTAAAGTAGACCAGAACCATGGCCCTGGGGTCATCACGACGCAGGCACTGCCAGCAGTTCCGCACCAAATTCTCGTGTTGGTCAAAGGTGGCCATGATGTCAGCGCATACAATAATATCATAGCCGTGACCGTCCGGCGTTAAAGCCAGCAGTGGCTGCTCATCACCTCCCCACTTGAACGGAAGAACCTTTACTCTTCGGGCGATTTCCGCATGGTCTCTTGTCAGGTTGACAGCAACGTTGCTCTCGATCATTTCAATTAGTTCTTTGTCCGGATAATCCGTGGCCACGGCCAGCGCGGCGCCATTGCAAGCTGCGGACAGGGTTGGTAAGGCGCCGGCGGCGCCAAACTCCAAGATATGCTTGGACTTGACATTCACTTTCTGTTTATCTATCAGACCACCGATGAACCGACCTCCGTTCCAGAGGCAGTGGGCCCACAGAGAATGATGACCAACTAGGGTGATTTCCCAAGCGGCAGGGCCATGATCCTCCTGCCCTTCACTGTTGTGGCCGCGTTCGCGTTGTATGATTAGTGAAGTAGGAGGAGGTGTTGGAGGGCGAAATCCCTCTGGTTCCTCAAACCAGTTTGTGGTGTCTTCCATGGCAGAGGTCTGTATGAACAAGGTTTTATCGGCGCGACAAAAAGCTTACATTGGTGACCCTATTCTTTAATACTCAATCCTTCTTTATTCCGAAGCTTTCTCTTCAGCAAAATTCCTTAGATGTAGATATTCTTTAACACAGACAATTGAGCAAACCACCAAGTCAAGAACTACTATCGAACTCCAGTCCTGTAAGCTCTGGTTGCCGTGAAATACCTCGCGACTCGAACCGACCTGGTTGACCGAACGTGCAAAAAGCCATGCGGAGCCTGAACACAAGGGACATGTCCGTATGTATAATTGTCTGCCCCAGAACGAGAGTTTTCGTAATACGGTCGTAGTTTGTCAGGTAGGGCGCTCCTTGTGGTCTGCTTTGTGTACCGGTGTGGAACCTGAGCACGGCCGCTCAAGGGATCCTTGGTATGAAATATTTTAATGAATCAAATTTTGACCGCAAAACGGCTCCAAAATATGAAAAAGTATATAATAATAAATTGTATACTGAAATATGGAGTTTGTTCAGAAATTAAAATATTCCCGGAAGTAATAATTAAGTATCTTTAATATGGTTTAAATGAGAGGGGATCAGTTAAAGACCTATTTTTGGTAACACCCACCAAACCAAATCCCTGGCCGCCTCCCTGAGGGGTCCTTTGTGGGGTTTGATTTGTCCAGACAGGTCCCGTCTGTGTGGTTGATATTTTGTGCTCCTGTGACCGGGCGTTGATGAGCCCGTAGTGCGAAGGCTATTTAATTTGAGAAGCTCACACATTAGTGTCTTTGTGTGGAAACAAACATGGTAATGTGCTGTAGCGTGCACAGCTTAGCCGTGTAGAAAGTGTTCTCCGTATACTTTAGAAGGCCAAAGATCATGTAGAAGCTGTTGGTGGAGAAACGCTTGAATGACATATTTCCTGACTTCTTTGCTAACCATTGTGTTACAACCCAGAATGGTACGCATGCGAAACATCCTTTTGGCCGGAGGTGCCCTTGCGGTAGTCTCAGCCACAATCGTTCTTTTGTACAATGCCTCCCAAGACGCGGACCGCGAGGACAATGAACGCTCAAGACGGGCACGTGAACGGCAGCGGGAGCTAAGGCGGCAGCGTGCAACGGATGATAGTGGCACTGATCAACACGAACGGAACAGCATGACGGCAGGCGCAACGGCACAAGCAGGCACAGGGCAAAATCAACAGGCCTCATCTCAAAGGCAGCCGGCGACCAGACCAAGCCGGCACCGCCTGACCATTTCCGGCCGATCACTTCTTGCGGAACCAAAGGCGTCGCAAGAATGGGAATTTGTCGAGGGAAAGCACAGTGTCTCGAAACTGCATGCCATTCTGGAACAGTACACGGTCTTTCTGTTGATTAGGGTGGACGCGGACGAGGAGGAGCAGGCGCTGCGGACTCTGTTGGAGCCGGAGTTTGGGGATGCAATGGCCAAGGGCCGCCTTGTCCTGCTGTGCTGTGACACAGTGGAAGGGCAGGCGCACATGAGCCGGCACCTGAACCCGCTTGTGCACATCGACGGCGATCGGGCGAGTTTTGTGTTGCTGGAGCCGCACATTCCGTACTGTCTCTTTGTCGGGAAAGGGGGCAGCGGCAGGAGTGACACAGGAGCTGCATCGGCATCATCGACCGCACAGCCAGCGGCGACTTCCCTGTCGATGCTTGATATTCCACGGCCTTGAGCAAAGAGCATATTCTTGGCAGCCTTAAGTACTTCTTTCACGCCAGACATTGTCCATTTTCAAGCAAAGTGTTCTTTTAGCATTTTTTCATACTGGATACATACAAGCATATAGAGCATTCTTTACTATGGCCCTGATCTTACGGCCTCGCGGCTGATCCTATTTCAATGAGCTGTGAATGTGTTGCACATGGTCTACCACCACTGCATCAATGCCGAAGCGCCGCTGCAGCGCCACCATGTCCTGTTCGTTATTCTCCTTACCCCAGGTTAATACGCTGAGATCGAATCCACGCTGGATTTTGCCAATGAGCACAGGGAATTGCAACAATGGCCACGCACGGGCGACAATACCAGCCAAACCGGCCTCCGCGGCAAAGTGGGCCGCATCACGTAGGGAATTCATGCGTGTGTCACCATAAATGTCTGTGCCGCTGGATGTCAGGTAGAGCACGGGATACCGCCGCTGCTTCTTAGCAAGCGCCAAAGCCACCTCGGCGTTGAAGGTCGAGAAAAAGATCCGCCTCTGGGGGGCGGATGGTCCTCGTTTGCTTTCTTCTTCAGCAATCACAAGCAGAATCGCGTCAACTAGGCGGTTGATGAATGGGATGTCAAGATCATTCTCCAAAAATTCCTCCCAGACTGGACATTTGACTTCGATATCAAGTCCGACAGAAATGGGCAGATCGCGTAGGGCCTCCCGAAGGGCAATGTAGCGGGCCTTGACAGGCGCAGCTTTCGCTTTGCCTGTGGCATTGCGTTGCTGGGACCGTGGTGGGGTATGGGTACTACCTGTGGCCACTGGCAACCTTTGCCCGCGATTCGGCTGCCCGGACGAGCGCGGCGATGACGTCGGGTATGTTGTTTGATCTTTGTCCTCCACGGTGCCGGTGTCCGGCTGCGCTCCAGCGTCTGCCATCGCCACATCATCCTCATCATCGTCTTCATCGTCATCACCATACCGTTGGTCGTGCTGATGATGATTCAATTTCATGGCATGGGCCTTTTTGTTCTGCAGCAGGTGTCGTTGCTTGTTTGCAGGATTCTGCCGCCTGCGGCGCACGGCAAGGGCATGTGAGTCCTCGTCATCCGACGTAGCGAGCACGCGGTCCTGTTCTGTATGGCCTTTGGCGGCAGGGGTCTTGGGCACCACTGCCGGTGCCCCGGGCGTTGGTTCCTTCCCGTGACCCGCGCCTCGATTGCCGCCTCGGCGGGGTCCCACGTTGGAAGGCTCCGACATTCCAATGAAATCCTCTGCGTCCAGGCGACTGACTGGAATGTTAGACACGCGGGGCTTCTCGTGCTCCTTTCCGGGCGTACCATTGCTGCCATCGCCACCATTTCCAATTTCAAAGGGCTTGGTGTTTGCTACCGGAACGCTATGTCGTTTCCACATGTTTTCTTGGGATGCTGACGGTTCTTTTCCGTCGATCGCACCATTGGTGCGAGCCAGATCGTGGTCAATTGCTGTGGCTCCATTTTCTAACGCGGGTTGGTGCGCCAGTCCGTTCTGGGCTTCGTTTTCCCCATCGTTGACCTCAACCTCATCACCAGAAACCACAAATGACGCAGACGGTTGCTGCAGGGCCTTCCGCAGTGCCCCAGACTTCCACTCCACTACTTTTGGTCCCGGAGCGAGCTCTGGCAGTGTCGTGATTGACTCCTCGCGGTGCATGGCATGGCGCCCGCTCCGATCCGGACCCGCGACTCCAATCCCACCGATCCCGTCCGGGCCCGGGCCTGGGGCATTAGAAATGTCTACCTTAGGCTTATGATCGCCTCCTTCACCACCACGCAAGGGCAGCGTAAAGTCATGGTGAACGATTGGTACAAAGTCACGACTAAGTTGTACATCGAGCTCGACGTAGCTAGCGCCCAGGTAAGCGGCCGTGGCGAAGGATAGCAACGTGTTCTCCTGAAAATGGGTACGAACAGTGCCCGTCTGCGGTACCACGGCGTCCTTCAGTGCGCCAGCTCCTCGATGGCCAATGACAGGTAAGAAAGACTTTGCAACATTGTCGACTGTGTCTTCGTCTTTGTTGGTGTTCCATGCGGACGCTAATTCCTGATACATGACATGCGCTCCCGGACCGTCACAGAGCCACCGTCGTAGTTCAGTAATGCGATCCTTTACTGACAGGGACCGGGGGATCATGCCACTAAGCTGCAAGCTCTGCTTAATGGCCGGTATGAGGTGTGCCGTGTAGCCAAATGGCCGCAAGAGGATCCAACTGAGTGTCAAAGTGCCTTGCTCTGTCATGTCATTACCCCACAAAAAGATCTCCATTTCTCCGTGATCGCTCTCCATCAACGGTCGCACCACACCTTTGCCGCGAGCGAGCGCTTCACCGTAGACGTCGCAGAGCTCGACCATTACCACAATCTCCGGCACCCGGCGCAGGTGATGAACAGGGACTGCATTTTCATCGCTGGCCTTCTCATCTTTGAGCAGCACGTCGGCCATTGCATGGCCAATGGATTGTTTAAGAATGTGACGGCTGCGCAAGACGGTGATGGGCGTACTGCTGCCATTGGCTTCAGTCCTGCGTGTGCGCAGGGCATCGTAACTGCCCACGCTCGACCGTTGTTTTCGGTGGGATTCGTGGTGCTTTCCTTGCTGCTTCTCCCACCAACCGCGTCCGTCCAAGTAGTCGGAGTCATCGCTGCTACCGACAACAACGTCGCTCTGCAGTGCTATCTGCGGCTGTTGAGTACCTCCTCGAGGCATCAAGTGAAAGCGCGTTTCGCTTGTAATAATCTCCGTGCCTGCACGAATGTGCATCATCAGCGAACACTGCTTCCGCTGCAGCAAGTGCATGCTCTGTGCATCGATGGCTGTAGGTGAGGGCAGGTCAATGGCGGGCACCGCATTGTCGCGACGGCTACCAAAATACACGCGGAACTCGGCTTCTTCGGAATCGAGGCCGGGTGGCGTCTGAAGATTGGCTTTGCGTTCCAGCTGCGGTGCGAATGCTTTGATATCCATACCTGCACCCTTGTCGATCCCTTCAATGGCAAGTAATTGGCGTGCGGTACCTAAGTGACCCCGATACAGCGCCAGGCTGAGCGCGGTCTCTCCCTTCGCATTTCGGGCGTTCACGATCTCCGCCAGGTGCTCTTTCGGAGTTCGCCGCAGCAGTAAGTTAACGAGCGCCCGCTGGCCACTGAGAGCCGCCAGCGTCAGCGCCGTATGTCGTTTGGACGGACTGCCACGGAACTGCGACCAAAGATGCCGCTGCGCCTCTGAGCGCCACGGCTCAGGGCTGTCATCTAGCAGATAGCGCAGAACCGCCACCGCGTTGGTTGATGATCCAGCACAGGTGGCCATGACCAGCGAGTCCTCTTCAATGTGGTCTCTGTCGTCACTGTTGTGCATGGTTGCCGCTGACAACGGATCATCTAAGCCCATTTCACGTCTGCTGTCCAGCAGCATCTGTAGAATTTCTAGTCGGCCGAGCAGACAGGCCAGGACCAGCAACTGCTTGCCACGGCCTCCGTCGTCCGGACCGTATGCGTCCAGCAGAACGCGCAGGCTCTCCTGGTGGCCCTCCCGAACGGCATAGTGCAGGGCGCTGTGGCCGTATGCATCGATCCCGTTGGTCGAAGATGTCACCAACAGTCGCATGACGTCAGCGTGGCCGTTCCGACTAGCCCAGTGCAAGGGGGTCCGTCCCTCGACGTCTACCTGTGCCACCATGCTCGCGTACGGGTTGCTGGCTGGCTGGTCCCCAAATTGCATTGTTATACCATCGTTCAGCATGGCCGCCACAGCATCGGTGTCTCCCATAGCTGCCAGTCGATGCAAGGGCGTACCCAAGAGATCGGCTGCCTCCGCGTCGTAAGGGAAGCCACTCATTTGCGGCAGGCGGGGCCCACCGCGCTGGCGCACAAAGGGCAGAACGCTGTTTGACATGTCCAACGGCGACGGCGCTCTTGGCAAAGAAGATGGCGACTCTGTGGCAGACAGGGACCGCACACCGGTCCTTGTCATGGTAGAATATCCAGTTCCCGCTGCTCTCATCGCCATTGGTGAGAATGATCTTTCTCTCCGGCGCGTACCAGAGCTAGTCAGTGTTGGGGTGGTTGGTTCGGTGCTGGTCGTTGTAGTACGGTGGATCGTCGTCTGCAGCAGCCGACGCAGTTCTGTGTGTCGCAGAGTGTCTGCCATATACCGCACCCGCAAATCCTGTACCGGGCTCGTGACCATCTCGACTTTCTTTCCGGTCGTTGACGAAGACATCTTGGCCCAAGCATGCGCTGCCACATTCTGTCCAAGTTTCTTTTCCACCTTTTTCCAGATCTTTGACACAGCCAGCGCGTTCATGTGCCCAAACGCGGCCAAGATTTCTAGGTCAGCCTTGACCCGTAGTAGATTCTCAGCGGATACCGGGCTGCTGCCCGGATCATCACTGTCGGAGTTGAGAGCAGCTCGGATTACCTGACTCAGAAGCTTCTCTCGTTGGATCACAAACGCATAGCACTTAGCAATGTCACCGTCCAGCTTCTTGGCTACCACGAGAGCCCGTTCCTCGTCAGTATTTCCAGCTGTCTTTAGTGTATGCTTCAGATCTTTGTAATTGACATACTTGTCGGCCAGATCCGGGTTCTGACCGTAAAGGAAGCGTTTGCCAAACTTCATATTTGGAGCTCAACCCCGGAAGGGCAGCTAGACTATCGTAGAAACGGGCACAATGACATATGTCTCATTCGATTTCTGCTCGTCTCATTATGAATCTATTTTGGGCTCCATGCTTTCCACAAGAACTAGTCTGAGATCAGTATTTTACGTCTCTGCCATGTCCTAAACACCCGTTCTACCATTGAGGACCATGGCCCCGACCACAAAATTCAGAGGTGTGATTCCTGCCTTGCATACGCTATTGGCCTCGGCGATACAAAGACCTTACGAAACAAACGGGGCCAAAACCTATGTCACAGGACCCACAAGAATGCATGACAGCGCATTTACGTATCAACCTTCAGATGATTGACGGATTTTCCCAGCCCAGCTCCGCATACACGCACACACGAAACACTGGCAAACGACGAGGCGGACGGACCCTGCTGAACCGGCCGATCTTGGCCCAGGGAAGAATACGCTCGCCATTGGTTGGTTGGGAAGGGGAAGAGGGGGGGAAAATCCCGGGTGGGCCAACCGACAGTGTCCGGCCCAAGGGTGAGAGACAGGTCCGAGGGAGGGAGGAAAGTTTTCCCATAGTTTCAGTACTACGTACTGGGCACTTTGATTTCGTTCGTTCGTGGTAATTTGTAATTCCTCTTTCTCTCCCCCTTACACCCCCCCCTTCCCTTCCGAGGGGCTGATCTTCCTCCTCCGCCTCACCCCGCAGGCCCACCCCCCCCCCCGGGGGCTCTCCCACTCCGCCTCCGTTCCCCTCTC
>PDIP01000086.1:119289-135220 GCA_002811645.1 Corallochytrium limacisporum
AGGGGGGGAGGGGGGGGAAGGGGGAGAGGAAAGTGACCAAAGAGCGCGGGAAGAGACGACACAGGGAGACAGCCGCAGCAAGCAGCAGCAGCTACCCCTCTCCTCGCTGGGAGAGGAGGTGGCAGCGGGAGAAGTACAGCGTAGCCAGGAGGCAAAAAGAAGAGAGAAACTAAAAAAAGAAACAAACGAAGCGACGAGAGCTAATTTTTGCCGCATCGGAGTCAGCGGCGTCGCACCAGAGCTTCGAAGATGGCTGAGGGGGTACGCAATGAAAATGAACAAGCCCTTGAAGACGAAGGAAGCAACCCGCCATCAAACATATAAGAAAACTACTTGGAAGTGGTGGTCTCATTCAACCTGAGTGGCTGCGGACTATTGACTATATATGCTTGTATGTTGGTGCTGATCTAGATCGCGTTGACGCAAACATCTTCAACGAGAAGCGGATGAACCTTAAAATCCGCCCAGACTAGGAATGTATCATTCATAGTAGCACCTTGTCTTGTGCCATTTCATTAATTGTGCCGAGGAGGGTAATTATGGTCCGGGTCGGCCTCCCCCTCCCCCTCCCCCCCCCCCCCCCCCCCCCCCGGGGGGGACCTTGCTACTACCACTGCTCTACCACTACTCTGAACTGCACACCTTCCATTCCCCTCGGGGGGGGGCTCTCTCTCGCTCATCGGGGAAGAGAGAGAGAGCGAAGGAAAGGAGGGAGGGGGGAGGGGGGGGGAGGAGAGTGAGTGAGAGTTCCCTTTCTCTGCGCTCCCGCGAGACTTTCCGCCGGGCCGTTCCAGAGAGGAGCGAGGGGAGATAGATCTACACTTGGACATATACTTAATCTATGGGAGCCCTGCAAAATTAGATGTCGGATCTGGGGAAGAGAAAAATTCACTCGTCGATCGCCAGGAAATGGCGATGATGTGTGGGGAGTTTGCGTATATTTTTTTTTGTGGAAACGGTGGAGCCAAAAAATTTCTCAAGAGGCACGCAACAGCTGGCCTCGATTTTGCAAAATTTGACAGCAATGGATCTGCACAGTTCCGGGTCGTCCGCAGTATTTTGGGCCCAATTTGCCCCCCTTTCAGTAGTGGAAGTACCGAGTGTTACCACTACCTTACCCCACCGTAGGCTCAAGCCACCACCTCCTCACCCTTTCTTCAGGGCCTCTGACAACGCGCTGGGAAGCTTCCCATAGTGAATGATTAGCCATTCGTGCTGCAGCCCCCGCGGGCCATACTGAGTGACCAGGAACCCTCATATTTAACCCTAGTACACATAGCCCAGGGCCGGAGGATTGTTCAAAAATGATTAGCTGAATCTGATTTTGCGGGGAGGCGCACGGGAGCGAGAGCGAGAGACAGAGAGAGAGAGAGAGTAGAGAGGAAAAAAGAGCGTAAGCGAACGGAGGGGATGAGGTGGGGAAGGGGAAGGGGGAGAGGGGGAGAAGGAGGAAGAGCGAAAGAGGAGAGAAGAGAGGAGAAGCAGGGAAAACTTTCTCCAGGCCCCCCCCCCGGCGAGGCTCCCCCTTCCTTTTCCTCTCTCGCTCCTCCCTCTCCTCCCCCCCCCACCAACCACCCGCTGCGCTGCCCCACCTTACCCTTTCTCCCCTGCCCTTCCCCGCCAGGCTCACCACCAAGAGAACGACGGTGGACAAATAGGGGGTACGACGGACGTTTTGTGGTGCGGTGCGGCCTTTCTCATCTCACACACAAGCCCATTCGGCCTTCAACAAGTGACAGCAATTAGAATGGGGCTTATTCAAAGGTATGAGAGATTTGTGGTTCCAAAATAGCACAATCTATTTAAGAGTGTTCATAGCAAAAGAATTCTAGAACATTATCTGTCTTACATTTGCGCCGCGAAAACGTATTTTTAGACCCGAATATTGCGAATAACATATTGAACGTTGATGAATTTCCCGTAATTCATATTTGATAACTTATAGAATCGTCCGTGAAAATGATCGGCGCGGTTTCAACCCCGACAAATAGCCCGGTCGAAGACTTGGACCCCCACGCACGCACCTGGAAGCATTGCACTTTTCGCGGATGGGTCCGCGACCAGCAGACTGCACAGGCAGTTTTTGATTTTGTACGCAAACACAATGTTCGCTTGGTTCGGAAACGTCCCCGTCACGATGGCCGCCTCTTCAACCCTGGTGATGGATTCATCTTTGACACACAGACCAGCGGCACCCGTCGTTGGACCGATGGCTTCAAATGGAGCGACAGTCTGCATCCAGGAGGCGGCCTCATGCTGTACAAAGAGCAAACGGTTCTGGTTGATGTGAACACGAATCGTAGCACACGTGTTGAGAAAGTCAATGGCATGCAGAAGTACGCCATTTCTGAACCCAACGGTTCTCTCCGCCTCGTCAACTATGTCGATCCTTACTATGTCGCCAACATGGTCAGCCGTAACATTGTATTCGTCTGCACCGACGTGATGAACCAGACCCAGTATTTTTCTCTGGACCCCATAACTGGCGCTGTGGAGGAAGTCTCCGCCGAGGAAGCAACTCGTCTCACCTCGTCCAAAGAGGAGCCTACCGTGCCCAAGTATCCGGTCTTCGGCGACAGCTTCGTAGGAAACTGCGAGCAAGTCCCCATGCTCATGCCCACTTCCCAGATTCCCCTGGGTCTACATACTGATGCACTTTCTGGCAAGGCCACTGCAAGTCCCTACAGTTACTGTGAGATTTTCAGTGAGCCGAGCACGATGTCTCCAAGCCCCGACACCTACAACCGCGCAGATATCTACAATCGTTCGGTTGTTGGACGGAGCTCATCACAACAACCTGCACACGCTGTACACACTAGATACATGCAGACGCCCATGGTTGCCCCTCAGCAGCTGCAGCTGCAGCAGCAACCACAGCTTCAGCAACAACAGCATCACCAGCAACAACAACAACAGCAGCAGCAACAGCACTTCTATGCGCAGCAGCAGCAACCACAGCAGTACGGTGCCTACAGTCAGATGCCCATTAGCATGCAGCAGCCTGTGGGACAATATAACATGGCGTACATGAGTGGCCAGCACGACTACATGAACTCACAGGAACAGAGCCAGCTGGATCAGTTTGGTCACCCCGCTGTGTCTTCCCATATGCACTCGCGGTGAGCTACCAAGTTTATTCTAACAAACACAAACTCTTGACTTCCGCCGTCTGTTCCATAGTTCCAAGATGCCATCCCTGAATCACTTTCCCTTCCCCGGAGACCATATGCCACTTGCACCGGAACTAACTCCCATCTCAATTCCCAATTCAAAGTCTTGGTATTCTGATCCGGTCGCTTGATGAGCCCCACAAATGAGCACATTTTCCTTCCAGTTTGACATACATCATCATTACATAATAGATATCCATAAGGTCCATCAATCCAATTGACTTTGCAATAGAAAGCTTAGGCACCGTATCGAGTTTTCACGCGAGATTTTCCATAGCATGCCGCTTGCCAATGATTGGCCTTATATGAACAGTCTGCCGCTGAGGATGGAGACGGACAAGACTTGATAAGCATCAACTCTTTCTAAGGGAGAGAGAACGGTGGCTGTGCGCCGTTGACTCGCTAGTTGTTCGGGTAAGGGAACCGATCGTAGCCCTTTCACACCCAATACTTGACAGTAATACCGGCAAAAGTATTAGTGGCCCATACCGAATGTCATACCGTAACCCACGGATGGGTCGGAACGAAAACCAGGACAAAAATCCCCGTCGCGGTGTGCTGCGCTTGCCCACCCCTCATGACGCTTTTCTGTCCAGTGCCGTTGCAATATTCGGCAAAGGTATACGTTCTACCTTTATCCGATCCGTCCAGGTGGACGATACCTTGAATGCAGGGCAGGGCAAGACTTGTTATAGTAGACGGAGATATCCATCTCTTTTGCTCCACCCAGCACCGGCAAGGCCAGCAGCAGATGGGGTACGGCTGCGCATCTAAGGTACAAGGAAGAAAAATGTGCCCTCTCAGCTGGTTATTTCTTTACCCAGACTAACACCCCCCAATTACCCCCCGCCCTTGATACTGTATGTTACAATCGTGTTGACTGCGCTGTGAACTGATTCTCACATACTGCACAATAAATAGTAAAAAAAACTTCTTGGCATGTCGAAACGATACCTCGATGCACTGGAAAGACGGTGCCTAAAGCCGATCACCTACACCTGTCGGGGATGAACCAATTGCAGTGTACATGCGCTTGGGCTTCTCCACACCAACCATGTCCATCGGCCCTTTCTCACATTTTTGTGTCCGCTCTCCTGGTCATTTTCTTGTTTATTTTGGTTGCGCCTGTTCGCCTCTTCGGGACGGTTGCCCGTTCCGCATCAAATTTGGATGTGCGGTAGTGTCACTGGTCTGGCAAAGAAAGGTAGGTTGAACCAGGTTGCACCCAAAGGAGAAAAAAAGCGAACGCAGAAAGCACCTTCTTTTTTACCGCAGGGAAGGACTACGAAAATCTGACTCCCACATACCCGCATAGCCAATAGTTTTACCTGGGAAAACTAAGGGGTAAGGGAGAATAAGGGGCATAACAGACCTTAACAACCTCTCGGAAAGGAATCTTCCTGTTGAGGATCGGAGGCTGACCCACAGGAAAATTGCAGTTTCAAGACAACAACCAGCAAGAACACTTGGAGAAATATGACCCGAAAAACCTTAACAGTGGCAATCGGTTCTTGGGCCCTGACCTTCTCTTCCCGCTTTTCGTCCTTGCAATTCGAGGCAATTTCTCCAGATGAAGAAAAAAAAAAGGTGGGCGATGATGAAGCCCGTACGGAATACCTTCACGACGGTGGGCCACCACTGCACTGCAGTCCACTGACTCCCGATGTGTTTTATCAGTCACAACTGCAGCTCTTCTCCCGTAACATAACCGGGGCTGTGTCAAGGGGCTAACGGTTGCCGACTTCTCTAAACCGCTCTATCACCGCGGTGCGGAGGTTTAGGCCAACACACCGGAGTGTCTGAGTTAGTCTAGGTACTAGAAAGTGAAAACTTGATGGGAGGGGATGATTTCCGTGGCTTCATTTACTTTGCTGACTATGGGTCCATAAATGAGAATTCTGCAGAGCAGCTTACGCAGTACCATGGCCGCATGTTTCTTTTCCCGGATCAAGGGATGTCCGTCTCAAACGCTTGCGCAGAAGGATTCTAAGCTTGGGTACATTGAGACACAATCAGCAATGGCTCTTTGAACGGGCGGAACGATTCGCTCCGCAAAACATGTGCAACGACGAAGTGGATGACTGAAAACACTTCCACACCTCGCACTTCCTTCTTCCTTCCCATGTGGCAGTGTCCTAAGTTGAAGACGGCCAGTTCCGATCGGTGGTACCGTATGAATGGCCAAAGCTGCTCGAGGTAATGAAGAAAAAACGAAAAAAAAACTGTGCGATCACACGAGCAGACTTTCAAGATGTGCTGAAACACCAAAAGGGCTCACAAGAAGACGAAGACAAGATGCGAATAATGACCAAGACGTGCACAGCAGAAAGTACACAAGGAACAGACGTAGATGATATGCTCAGGTACTTATGTCTGAAAATGTCCAAACCCCCCCCCCCACACACACACACTCTCTCTCACTCACATAATTCACCAAGAGCAGGAGCACCAAGGAAAATCTATAACTCAGGTGATCAGATTGCATTAGGGTTCATCATCCGCCGCAGAATGGACGTACCCAGCCTCCACACCCTCACATACTGTGATTTTCCTGCATCGAACGGGCTTCTATATTGTTCCCAAGTAGACCGCAACTCATCACGAATACCGATGTTCCTCCTTTTGTTGCTTGCCCTGCCTCTTTGTTTGTGTGGATTTCATTCTTTGTTGAATGGCGTTCCTTGTCTTTCTGTCCCACTATTAAAGATGTATGGCCATGTGCGTCGTTGTCTGCACAGCAGCTGTATGCATTTGGAATCCATGTGTACCTTTCTGACCTAGTTTTCTGTGATGGCGGATTATTCAGGGTTGTTCCTTTCGTGGGTTCAGGTGCACCCTCTGATGGACTGGCCCGCAAGGGGATTGGCTTTGGGTGCTCCGCAGATATGAATACGGAAGCCCCCCAACCATAAAGCGTTATGAAGTGACCGTGAACAAAAAATCGTCATCCTGGAAGCGCAGCCAAGGTAACACGAATCACGAAAAGTGTGCTATTCCGCTCTCTAAATGGTGTGTGTTTTGAGCGGGAAATTTGCGAACCCACTGCCAGAAAGTCACCGCGAGGGCACGGCTCCTGCGTAGCGGTAATGCGGGCTTGGGGCAGTCCAGCCCTGGCCTTCCATATTTCCTCTTTGCATGTTGGCTCCTCGGATTGTGGAACACTACCATCGCCAATCTGAAGGGGCAGTAGCAGCCCGGGTTCAATCAATACTCAACGCATAGACACCAATTGATTTCGCTGCTATGGTGCACTGGAGCTTGGACTTCTGCGCTATCCGACTTAAGAAATGGCATACAAAACTTCCTCTTCTGCTCCCGAGTTTTTGCCATGTTTTCCAGCATTTCTTGTCTTCCCGACCTCATCGATCCTTCCATCGGCTTCTGAGCGATTGCCTCTAACCATCCCCCTACCGCAGAGCGCTCCCGCGGTGAATAAAAGATACGGAACGAACAGACATTCAACAACGACAAAGTAGACAAGGAAGAACACATAGATAGGAGGCATACCCATGGGGGAGGAAGCTACAGCGGAAGATTGACCAATGTCAGGGCTGAGAGTGGATGATACAGAATGAAATTGACATCTTTCTTGGCATGCGCGGAATGAGTGTATCGGGTATTACCCGGTGCTGCAAAGTAATCAGCTCTCTTATTTCGTACCAACTCGATAACGCCTTCTATCGATCTTCAAGAGTCACTTGGAGGACACTGGCGTGAAAGGAGACTGTTTCTGTCTCGTCCCTCCATCAAGAAGGCTGTACCCGATTGGGAGTCGTCGCGTCGCTTTCACCTTGTTTCCAAGATGTTCGACACGCTGTAAACGTGTGGCGGTTTTGTGATATGCTTTGCCCCGTCATCGCTTCCAAGCCCCCTTTCCGTGCGAATTCCCCTATTTCCCTTACTCACATACCATGGCGGATACATGGCAGAGAGTCATGTATTAGCCTTCCGTTTCCAATAGGATGCAGCTGCAGCTGAACAAAGCCGCTTGAGACAACCACATCACCGAGCAGAATGCTCACAGATGCCTTATCGTATCTGAGCGCGTCAGCTATATGCATATGCGCACGTTTGGGGGGTTGCAGGTGTGTGTTGTTTGCGATGTGATGACCAAGAGCAAGACGACCTACATTGCGGTGCGCCGTGATCGCTGACTTTGCAGAGGTCAAAATTAATTATACGGATTATTATATTTTTAAGATATTTTCCTTTGTCCTGGAAAAGCAATCAAATATATGGAATCATATTAATCAATGATTATTTCCTGGGGAATGTTGATAAAAGATATACTGGAAATCAATAATTTCTTTCCTTGCAGGTCCTCTCCCTCCCCACTATTATCCGCTTCGGAAGCGCCTTGGTAACAAAACCCGACACACACGCACCCCATCGGGTTAGCCTTCGTTTGTCCCTCCGCTTTCTGCGTGCACACCTCCCGAGCCCCCCCTCCCCCCTCTGAGAAAGAGAGACAGAAATTGCCAGCGTCTACGGGGGGCGAGGATTCCGGACCATACGAAGCCACCGTCAAGAAGGTTGAACGGCAGATCCAGGAAACAAACGCTGAAGCCGCGTCTCTGGAATCATATTGGCTGTGCATGCAAGGACACATGGTAGCCGTCACGGAAGAACAGAGCAAGAAGCAGGCCGAGATAAATGAACTCAAAAAACAGATCACGGTCCTCCGGCAGCGCCGTCTGAGACTGCAGAACAAGACTGAGGAGGAGAACGTGGAGCTCAAATCCGTGAACCGAGCTGTCGAGTCCCCCCACAGTGACAAAATCAAGCTCAACTCTGAGATTCACCGGCGCACAGGCCGCCGTGTTGATCTGTTTAGGAGAATCTGCTGCTGGAGAACGAGGGTTGTCAGCCGCCTGAAGGAAGCTGAGGTGGACTGTATTCGATTGGAGCAAATAATTGACAGCGTGCTCGACAAACGGAAACTCTGAGCTCATTGATCGAGTTCGAGCATCAGATGATGCTCTGGGAGAAGAAGATACAAGAAGATACAGTTGATGAAAGAGACAGCAGCAGCCATTGACCCTGAAGCTGGGAGTAACGACGTCAAAGCCATGGAGAAGGAGATCCATCGGATGAGGATCCGCGGTGCCCAGTTCGCAAAGCTACAGGAGTCTCTTATCCACGAGGTGGAACAGGCAGTCACCCGACGTGCACCTATCGCAGTGAAGGGTCAGAGTCACAACAACACCTCCGAATTGACCCAGGCTCAGCTACAGAAGAAAGTGCTGGAGATCAACCGGAAGCTCAAACAGGCACTTAGTGATGCTGGTACCTGTGATCGCGACATTCGGGAGCTGCTAGAGGTGCAGACCCAGATCAACGCCCGCATTCAGGAAACTGCCGAGAGCTGTCGCCAACTGGATGACATGAGCGACATTGTGGATGAAGGAGTTGCAGCACTGTGGTCTCAAAAGGCCGTTTAGTTGGATCGGTTGTCATATCTGCAACGTAATGTCAAACGATACCAGGCCTGGCGTGACCAGAAGTATATTCCCGCCTGCAAGACGGAAGAGGCCTTGCAGAATGCCATGCAAAAGTACGGCAGTCAGCGCACCGCCCTGCAGCAGGTCGTCGAGGCACTCTACAATCAAGACAAGGAAAAGGAGGAAGAGCTTCGCCCTGTGAGCATCATGTTTTCTATGGAACACATCGAATCTCTATGAATCAAATGAGACGTAGAGAAAGGCCCACCCTACCAACCTCGGCGCACAACCTCGGCGCACAGGGGAATGTTTGCAAGGACGATTTCCCATCTTAGAGTATATTGCAGTCCAAGAACACTCAACAACTTGGGTATTGCCCCCCTTCCCCCCGGGGGGGGGGGGGGGGGCAGCGACAGAAAGAGTGACCACCCCCGAAGCTCGCAATACGTCACCAGTAAACACTGGAAACAATGTTTGCAGCGGGCATCATCATGGTATACAAGCGTAGTATTTGAGCTATCAAATGAATTTATTTTGAACTCCATCTTTCTCACAACGGAACGATGAGCTTCGGACCATATCCATAAAGCCAATATGGCAACGCTGATCTATCACCTTGCCCCAAAGAAAGCGTACGAAGAGTCCACGGGGGACAAGTACTTCCCTGCCGGGTTTGAAAAGGAAGGATTCGTGCATGCCACTGCTAAAGCTGAACTACTGCTTGATGTGGCTAATTGGTTCTACAAGAATATGGAAGGCAACTTTATCACCCTCTCCATTGATGAAAGCAAGCTCACTTCCAAGTGCATCTACGAGGCACCTGCTCCGGTCGCTGGGAGGGAGGCTTATACACCTGAGGATCAACCTGTGGAGAAGTTTCCTCACATTTACGGTGGGATTGATAAAGTTGCAGTGATCTCAGTCTACGAAGTCAAGCGCGCTGAAGACGGAACCTTCTTGTCTGTGTGCTGAATCTAGTTTACAAGGCAAAGGCAGTATGGATAGTGCCGTCCGAAAGGGAGGAATATGTCATGGAGCTGAGTGTATAGTTAAACGGAATAAAACTCTTACAGCTAAAGAAAACATGAGCCTGTGCTAGGATACGATTCACATAGCAGACATCCATGCGATCTTGTCATAGTCGTTGCGCTGGTCAAACATCACAACCGGCCGCGGACCCGTGTCCCCTCCCGCAAACACCCCTTCCCCAAGCTCTGGGGTCCTGAAAGTGAACTTCCATGTCCGTATGTCACACACACACAATATCCGACTCCCCCCCCCCCCCCCGGCCCCGGGGGAGGGGCAATTCTTTTCCGAGACGGAGATACGGTGGTAAAACTGATTCGTTTGCGGTGGTGTGCGGCACTCACAATCCTGTGGTCTCAAGCGGGCCCCGATCGTTACCACCAACGTTCCCGCGGGAGGGGCGAGGGGGGGGGAGAAAACCAGCAGGGAATGCAATCGAGATTGCCAGGTGGTCAATAGTTTGGCACTCCACTGCACAATAGTCCGCGAGAGCAACTGTTCGTCTTGCGGGCCTAAAGTCATCGCCGCGAAAAGCCCCTATATGGTCCGCTAAAAGCACAAAAGTCTTTGGATCTGTTTCATCTTTGTTTCATGATATGGAATGAAGAAGATGATACGGATAGGAGGAGTAAGCACTTCTACACTCGAGATCACACAAAGACGGGCGTCGATTTCTGCAGGGTCTCCGGTGATGTTTCTTGTGCGCGCAAGCGGTCATTACCGCCTATGAAAAAGGCCTGGGATCGTATCGCACTGTGAGGGCAGGCTGTTGTCTACAACATCTGCCATTGGGTCTCAACGCCAGCGAGATTTTTCAATAAAACATGACTTCCCCGAAACTGCTGCTGACAACAGGGATTCCCCACCCTTCCCAAGCGGGTCCGTACTGGATTAGGAGTTGCGTTTGGCGGCGGTTGTGACTCTACCAACCGTTAAAATTGCCCCGACCCAACCCTCACCAATTTTGTCTTTTCATTCTTTGCCCGGGGCGGAGTCCCCATAAGGGGGGACGCAGCCGGGGAAAGAACCGCTTTAGAAGCAAAAGTCAAAGGCTTTCCGCGTTAACGGGTAGAAGACGGGGTGGGGGGGGGGAAATGGAGGGTGTTGTAACAGCGTATCACCCACTTGGCACACACTGCCTACTTGAATCAGGAGGTGGCAGTGGTGGGTAGGAACAAAAAAAAAGACAGCTGTTGGTGACCACGCTCAGAGGGTCCTTTTGGGGGGAGGGACACATCGGACCCTAGCAAACGGCTTGGATACGGGCTATATAATAGGATCCACACTGTACTACACGTAGCGGACGAGGTGACCTGAGTCACAGAATCATACGGAATTCCATATGACAGCATAAGAAGACGTTTGAAATGACATAACAGTGAACACGGGGCCGCTGCTGGGTTATGCTTCCCCTCGAATGGGACCCCAAGAGATCAAAATTAAACTCGGGCGCAAGCATCATAAAGGGCTCTCTGGCACAGTAGATTCAACCTGGATTTTCTATAAAATACTCGGTATCGCATGTTTTGCTTGTATAGCTGTACTCTATGTCCGGGATCAGATCTTTGCTTCGTGCACAGCACCAGATGCGGGACCAACGGTTGGCCCACCATGCTCGTCTTATGCGATTGGTAGCAAACAGGACGATGTTGCCCTCGCTGCAGGGCGGACCCATGATCTGCGCCTTTCATACAGTTTGGACCGAGTTGATACCACGCGCAAACCTTTTGAAGATTCAATAGCGGTCAAGGCCCATGGAAACCTAGACTTGAACGACGCTGATCGCAGTCTATTGGGTAAGTACTATTCCCATATAGACTCCCTGCTGGAGTGGGGTGTTGGAGAGTCCACGGAAATTGCAGCCTATTACGGGGTACCCCGGTACACAGGAGTTGACGCCTCTGAAACGTGGCTGTCCCACTTTCGCTCCATAACACCGAGTCATTTTACTTTCGTTTGGACTGACATTGGGCCGATAAAATCCTGGGGCTATCCGATTGACCTTGAAGCTACTCCAAAGTTTCCACGCTACTCATTGGGTCCCTTGGCTATGGAGAGCGACTCTTTTGAAGTCTACTTTGTCAATGGTCGCTTCCGAGTAGCATGCACACTAGCATCTTTCTTGCATGCATCACTTCATGGTAAATCTGAAGATGAATACCACGTTATTGTGCACGATTTCCGGGACCGTAGGAGTCAATATGGCGTATTGTTAGAGGTCGCGGATCGCGTGGAGGGTTGTTGTGGTGAGGATGCTCACAATGAAAAGATGATTGTATTGCGGAAGAAAAAACATGTCACAGACGCTACCATCCGAAAACTATGGGAGCAGTACAAAGCAATACCAAAATAGTTTTCTAGCCGTTAACACTCTTGTAAGTTGGCAATGTCGCATACTACTCGAACATTACCTCCACTGTAATACACTAACTGTAGAGTGATCATGAATATGAATCCCGGACAATGTGATAACTAAGGTCTAACGTACAATCCCATGCATTTTCCAGGGTATTGCACAGTGTGCTATAAGAGGCCGACATCTTCTTGCGAGCCTTTGCAGCGATGAGTGGGGGTTGCATGAAGATATCCTCCTGATAGACGTATACGTCCTGCAGATCATACAGAATACCATCACCACTAGGCGATACCAAAATTGCAACTTCCATCACTACTGCAAGGGCATCATCAGGAACAGTGATATGTCCAAAGGATTTAAAACATGCTGGATCTACTGTGTAAGACGTCCCGGTCTTCCTGCGGCCTTCTGAATCTATGTAGCCCCATGTGATCTCCGGATACGTTGGTTCGTTTGACTTAACAATTGTAGCCATATTCCAACTAGCAATGCTGTATGTGGTATCTGCCATCACTTCGTATGCTGCGAGTGCTCCGAGCAGAAGCAGGGCAACGATTAAACTTGGACGTTTCATAGTCCATTTCGAAGTGGAACAACTTTACTGGCAAGGATCGGTTGGTAGCCCAATGACAAGATTGTCTGGTAATGTTTGACATCACCTCCTAATACCTCAAACTAAGGCCATCCTCAGTCTGCGTGTCAAAGAAAACGGGTTATCCTCTGGAGTATGCATACTTCAAGCCTGCGCATGCCTTAGGGGGAATCTGATCATGACTATACTGACAGTTACGCCCCGAAACTATTTTCTGCCACCCCTTACCTCTCCCCCCTTGGGGAGGGCCACCCCCTGCACACCCCCCCTGGGTGAAACTTACGTGGTGGCGGTGGTCTGAGTGAGTGATCTATGGGACAATAAGTATGGGTTCGACCAGTCCTTGTCTGTCAGCTAGGCAATTGATCACTAAAAATTACGTGTGACCAAAACAAAAGCGAATGATCGACTGCAATCGTTTCTTGGAGGGCTAGCCACCAGCCAGCCCACAGTGGCTTTTTCGACCCGGTTATTTATGGGGGACCCGCTTCACCCGCACCAGTACTTCAATGGAAATCGAAAAAAAAAATCGTTCGTGTCGCAAAGCCGCGTGGGTTTCGAATGCATTCTCATGTACAACTGCCGACACGTCTCCCACCTATACGGGCGGAATACAATGGGATACGGAAGTGGGAACCCGTCCCCGTAATGGAACAAAGGAGGTGGGCGGAGAATACGGTGGGCTTCTGTTGAACAGACGAGGTTTCAACATTCCGGGCCAGAGTCAGAGATAAGCACCTTTAGTACGAACTGACAAATGGAGAAAAGACTCGCCTTATTAAATGACGACTCGGCGTCTATCTGTGCGGCAGATAACCCGACCGCCGTCTGCCACCAAATTCTCGTCAAAATTTTCTTTGCTGGGGCAGGGAGATTTTCTTCACTGACACGTTGCTGTTGCGACCGTACCGGTTCGGATGGGTCCCAGTGGTTTCACTAGGAGTAGTGGATCGCAGCCACAGCCGCATCATCCCTTCTTGACTTGTGAAACTCGGTGAACGCAAAAAGGCACGCTCCCCACCCCCTCCGGAGGGAAATGGGGTCGGGGGAGTTCCTTCGGCTGGTGTTCCGAAGACATACTATGGTCCGGCTGCCTCTTCCTGCTCCGGTCTCTTTCTGGTGGACCGAGAGGGGGATGTAAGAGAGAGAGAGAGCGAAGAGAGGGATGAAAGAGAGAGACAGAGCGAAGAGAGGGATGTAAGAGAGAGACAGAGCGAAGAGAGGGATGTAAGAGCGAGACAGAGCGAAGAGAGGGATGTAAGAGCGAGACAGAGCGAAGAGAGGGATGTAAGAGCGAGACAGAGCGAAGAGAGGGATGTAAGAGCGAGACAGAGCGAAGAGAGGGATGTAAGAGCGAGACAGAGCGAAGAGAGGGATGTAAGAGCGAGACAGAGCGAAGAGAGGGATGTAAGAGCGAGACAGAGCGAAGAGAGGGATGTAAGAGCGAGACAGAGCGAAGAGAGGGATGTAAGAGCGAGACAGAGCGAAGAGAGGGATGTAAGAGCGAGACAGAGCGAAGAGAGGGATGTAAGAGAGAGAGAGGCCTTGAGGGTCCGACGGTACAATGCGCAGATGGCCGGGGGAGGTCGAACCAATTTCGGAGAAACCTTGCAATGGTATTGAATGGGCTATGGTCTAGCGCATTGAAGTATTAGGGTGTGGTTTTGGAAATCCCGGTTATGGTCGAATGTGGGTGACATGCCCGAATATGGGTGACATGAGGTAAAACTAGTCGTGCAAACAGCACAATGCAATCACCGTCGAATGACAAGGAGCATTGGTACACAACCCTGTCTGCGTCGGCTCTGACAAGACGGCATGTGGCACTGCTGACAGCCTCATTTGCTGGTTTACTAATATTCGTCCTCTTGTTCTTGACCTCATTTTACAATGAACCTAAGATCTGGTGTGGACTGGGACAATGCGAATTGGGAAACCCTTTATATTTGAGTTGTGAATCGCCACGGTCAAGGTTACCCAAGGAGCCTTGGAACCTAGACGAGAACCCATTTGATACACTGGCTTTTCCACCGTCACTACTTGAAAATTTACAATCTGAAAAACTGGCCAATGATGCCGCTCTTTTTATGTCAGAGCAGGTACTTGTGAGGACATTGGTCGATCAGGAGAGCACAAGGCGGCCACGGGTATTGATTGTGGGACAACGCGTCAGAAACATTGACCAATTCCAGCCAGACCTCCTGGCCAAGTGGCAAGGTGCTGGCCAGGCAGGTTGGGCTAATTTTCTGTACCTGGCGCAGCTCGGGTTCGATACATACTACTACGTGGACGAGCCAATGGAGTATCCTAGGAAAACAATCGAACAATTCCCAGATGGCAAAATATTTCAAGACACTCGAGAGAACATGGAGAAGCGTATTGCAGCACACGAATGGGACTTCATTGTGCTCCAGGCACTTAACCTCCATAGTGCACTGGAGCATGCTCCCTTTGTGGCAAGGGGTGAAAATAATGTAGTCCTTGTTGATTTATGTGCTTCCGCCAATGCCTCCCCGAATAATGAGAGGATGCGGGACTTCGTTACCCGGAACAAAATCGTTGCGATTGGTTTGCATAATTACCAGGCGAAATTGGAGTTCGATGAGAACTTCAATGGATATATGGTACCTACTTATGTCAATCAATTTGGGATACTGCTTGAACAGAACATGTTCCAACAGGAGCCAACACCAGAATACGAAGGAGCCATTGTGTTCATGGGAGAAATCCGCGCTCCTGAACCGTTTTTGGACGTCTTCCACCAGCTGGGACGTGATTTTCCTGATCGAGACGTCCTGGTTATTTCTGGTGTCCGTGGTCCCGTCCCTGGCGAAACCAAGAGTCGTATCGGTACCACCGAGGAATGGTTCTGCCGCAAAGAAGGCTGTCCCAAGAATCTGAAGCTGCTGCACGTACCCCGGGGCGATGAACGGGCCAAACAAATTCTCAATTCCGCCGCGGTTGCCATTGATTTTAGCTGGCACCCTGATTGGTACCACGATAACAGCAAGTTACAGTCCTACATCGGCCACGGTCTCCCTGTGGTAACCAATCGGCCAGCGCAGACCTACCGTTGGCTAGCACTCACGGGACATGGCGAAGTTTTGGGTAATTGGGATTTTTATAAGCCTGAAGCCTGGTCCCAAGCAGTTCAAAGAGTTCTCGACCGTGACCTAGCCAAACACAGATTCCGCGTTCGTTCACTCATGTCGTATATTTATGGATGGCAGCGCCACGTATATGAGATCTTCCAAGTGCTGCATGGATACATGGAGCTTCATCCCCGACAATTCCTGTGTAAAGAAGAAGTATAAATCAATCATTAGAAACCTTTGGTTAGGGTTAG
>PDIP01000087.1:0-11462 GCA_002811645.1 Corallochytrium limacisporum
GGGGGGGGGGGGGGGGGGGGGGGGAAGGGGAGGGGAGGAGGGGGAGAGGGGGTCCAACCCCCTCTCCCTCCACACCCAATAAGGAATAGATTCGCAATTTCGTGGACTCCAACTTGATTTTCTCGCTTTCCCGAAAGGATCCGAGAATTTGGAATTATCCTTTATCACTTTTTTTTGATTCCCGTTATCACTCTGTTGTTTCTCCTTGTGTCAAACCTGCACGGGACCACTCCTGCCCCCTCCCCCCAGAGCAGTTCCCAACCACGGACCTATTTTTTTCTTTCATCAGCAATATTCTATTATTTCAATACCGAAGAATTAGGGCTATTATTTTTTCCTCCCGGACGTTCCAAATCTATTGAGATGTCCCTCCATAGAATTGCTATGGGTGTACGTGTTTTCCCTCTTCCCCTGGTCCCAGGATCCCCCGCACTGAGCACCCACGAAGGCGGTGTGCTTCAAAATTCCTTCAATCTAACGAGGTCCCCCTTGCATACTTCATACAAACAAGCCGGTCAGACTCTCACAATGGGAGCACAGAGCCTCATACATCAACAAAGAGTGGGAAATTCATGTTGCACCAAATTAGCGGGCCGCATCAAACTGCTATGCATCCATGGTGCATCCCTAGCGGGAATCCAGGACAAACTTACAGACCGGCGCGGAGCTTTGAACCCTGTTGCCCATGGTTCACAGAGCAAGATCTGTAAACACAAGCACACAAGAAGGGATGGGCATATGTGCCTCTGTGGGTCTGTCCGGGTGTGAGCGTTGTGTGTTGGGGAACTTTTTGGTTGCTCCGTCTCCAGTGTACATATCCGTAGTGAACAGTCAGGGTAGGTAGTGGTTGTCCGTTTAGAGTATGTGGTTTCGATGCCACAGACGTGCATCGCACTTGGATGGCCCAAACGGGATCACTCGACAGTAACGGGACAAAGAAAGCCAAATGATGCGGACAATACACTATGCGCGTTTGGACGGAAAAACAGCGATTCCACATGGTGTGAGTGGAGAAAATTAGGCAGTCCGTTAGATATATAACCGCCTATCTGAAGTTCTCGTGTGGGGGGGAGGGGGGGGGGAGGATTTTGCCCAGATGTTTCCAGGTTTTCACGAGCCACCTTACAACAGAGCAGCACAGAAGTGAAGCAATTCAGTTTATCCCCATACAAATAGGGATACACTGTGTTGCCGTGATCACCTGGATGCGTGCGGACCCACTGCCATGTAACATATCTGTAAGGGCTAAACCCCGAAGCGAATTGCACTACCACAATAACCTCAATACGCTGTGCTTATTTAGACGCCGTGGTACGTATTTTGAGATCAACGTGGAAATGGGTGCTGTTCTACTCAGCGGCCACAATCCATTAGCGCAGAATGTATGCCTTAAATCACGCATACGTGTGCATGATACCATTTGGTGTATTCCACGCCTCTATTCATCTTAGTCGTCCTCTGGGATCTGTGTGTGCCGTGCGACTCCAGGTCTGTGTGTTCACGATTGTCTTTTCCCCCTTTCTCCAAGTTTCGTTGGCTTGCTCTCTTCCCAAGAACAGGGCAGCCACCAGCGAATAGTGAACAAAAAAAAAATTTGTCCAGGTTCTGGTGCCAGCGGAAGATCCTATTGATATACTCCATTGCCCTAAAATTAACCTATTAGTAAGAATCATCGTATTGGACATCGGGGCAATAGTGATATACTTGCATCTTCCAACAATGGCGGAAACAGCTCTGGGTAGGGGAGCTGTTACCCCTGAACCAGGCAGTGGAACTCCTCTCCTATTTCTAAATTGAAACCTGGCATTGCTCTTGTTGCCTATGTTTCTTTGGAAAGCGGCAATTGCATCAGAGATGTGTCAAGAGTGCACCAGTCAGAGCCTGAGTCATGTAGAATAGCGGGCAATGGAAGTTGTACATCAGACGAGAGCTAGCATATCATAGCGAGATTATGAATTGCGAGCAGGCTTGTTATGCGTGAGCTTGTTACGGTACGGAGAGCGAAACCAATTACTAATCCCAACTAGGAGTAATAACTCAAGAACATATATAACTCAGCGGCGGCGGCGGCGGCATTTGTCGTGCCCACTGAACGGCAAGAGCCAGGCAGGACATCATAGACAACACCGCAAAAAATAGCTGCGGCCGGCAAGCTCAGCAGCAGTTGCCCGTCTATTCAGAGCGCGAACGGATGTTGGCGAAATCAAGTTGACTCACTGTGCGGAGGCTTTTCGTCGGATATGAAATCCGTTGCCTTGTTTCCAGAGGTGGCTCAATAGTCTGCCTGTTTTCCTCGAAATCGACACTTTACGACAGACCGCGAGATACCGAAGCAACAGTATCGATTCTGCAGTGTGGAGCTTTGAGGAAACCTCGCCACTGTTGAACGAGGAAACCTGCGTCTGGTTGCACCTCTTTCAACAGCTTTCACGTGGATATGTAGGAAAAGACAGGTTCGCTCAGTAATACATTATTCACTTCATATCTGCGGAAAACGGGCTTGCAAAATACAAATATTACAATGATAAATTTTTATCAACCGCCAAATAACCAGAATTGTGCTAATATCCCTCAGGCATTTCCCATACTACCACTACCAATATTTCCTAGATGACAGTAACACTTTTAACCCCCAAAGGTTTATATGGAAATTAAAAGCGCAGTGGCTGATAATCGGGCTGCAGCCTCCCGCAGTGCGCTGATATACCGCTCTTGTGATGAAGATAAAGAGGCCCCCGAGGAATAGTACCACTTCGGTATATCAAATGAATACCTCTCCAGAGCGAATCAAAACAAATGTGTCAGTTTGACGCACAAATTCTATTATTTTGCTTGGTTTGTGATCCGGTGTTTATGCGTGTGTATTGGACGTCATCATATTACCTACCGTGTCCATCCCCCTAGTATCAAAACCTTCGAACGCACCCCAGCGAGAATCTCGCTCTTTGCGTGAGCGCCCGTTTCTTTCTTTTTCACATCGGTGTCGTGGTGTCAAACACCGCCCCCCCCTTCCCCAACCCCCGGCGGGGCTCCCCCCGCGGTGTGGCGCGAGACAAGCAGCAAAGGAAGAAAAAGGAAAGAAAAGAAAAAGATGGAGAGGCGCGGTACTGTGGGGTTCTGTGTCGTATGGTCCACACAGATTTGGAACACAACGGCCAGGGAGATTAGTGTGTAGCTTAGCCATGGAATTGCTATTTATATTCCTTGGACGCCTCAATCTCTCGCAGTACGTGAAAGTCACTGCTCTTGTACTTTAGCTCCTGCCGAATAAAGCAACTCTTCGCAAACCCCCGAACCCACTCCCTTCCTCATTTCGATGTTCTTTACTTTCCTTTTTCTTTACATTTCGTGTGCTGTTGCGCAGTGACAGTCTGCATTGTATACGAGGGACACAGGCCACTCGCACCATCATCGATCGAGAAAGGAAAGATTTTTCCCTCAAACTTGACGACACTTTCGTTGTCCTATTTCCTGCAACGCTTGCGTGAGTAGGTTTGCTCACCAAGAGAATTGATAATATTGGAGAATATACCCAAGGAAAACGGACGGCGACGACGCAGGTTGCTTGCACATTGGGCACGGTGCCTAAAGGGTTTGGCATTGTGCGGGAATGATGGGTGTGCGCGTATGATAATGAGGAAAACAGAGTTCTGTCAGTTTCTTTGAAGTTCTCGCTGCATGTCGTCCATTGACCTGGAGGGTTTGCAGTATGTATGTAGATCTGCCTGATACGTCGCAGCTTTCTCCACATATAACCGCCATTATACCCCAAAACTCATCTCTGGCATCACCATCGCGGTCGTTTGTGAAGTTTTTGCGCGTATTTTCTACATAGTTGCACGGTCCACATTCTCCCTCTGTGATCTTCCAGTTGGCTTTCGTTGGAAATTGGAAGTGTTTGCCTTTGCTCCTCCTCCTCCCTGCGGCCAACCATTGGCCCTCCACCAACTGATCCATGATTCATCAAGCACATCAAAATTTGAGATGCAACCCAATAAAAGACACAGCCATACCAGTGTGGATCCACAAGCTATGAGCTAGCGGTCAAAAAAATTGGGGCACCGTCCACAGTACTGTGGAGACCAGTCAACAGAATCGTGGTCGCAACGTAGAACTTGACTGGTCCTCACCGTTCAGTGGATGAGATTTAATAGAACCCAATAGGAGGAGCAGAGCCAAGATTAAGGGGTAGTCAACGACAGTTGAACAAGTGGGATTTTGTTTGCACCACCACGGGGACGAAGGTGCTCTTCAATGTGGACAATCGTCAAACCAACGGCAACACCAATATAACGAAGACACTAGCGATCGAATGATATCGTAAACGAGAAAACTGTCGGCACCAGGCGTACGCATTGCTAAACTAAGCGAGCTCCGAGGAAACAGGAACAACCGAACGGAACAACAATGCGGGGGTGTATCTAATTTCTCTCACATCCTCTCCCATCGGGGCTAAGGTGTGGCGTGCCTTTGGTTCTATACTGATAATCGCAAAGAAAAAAACAGGAACATGGGGGAGGCGCTTAGCACACAGACGCACACTGACACTGACGGAGACGGTGGGCGGGAACTCCCTCAGCTGATTCAACGGAAGTGTGGAGGCTTAATTGTACCCTTCCTGCTATGGGAGCCCAGCATAGGTCCGTTGAGATAACGTATATAAGCTTTGTGTGAAATGAGCTTGTGCCATTGTGTATGGTAGAGCAAGACTGTGATGGGCGATGGATAGGGCATCATAACAAGCATCTGCGCACCATGCTAAAGCACGACACTTCTTAATCTGCTTGGTATGGCTACTGACCGACTGGAAACAGGCGCATAAGCAGCAGCTTTGATTAGGATCGGATGCAAGATTCACACGTCGGCCGCCTACGGACAAACTCCTGTGTGAGCAACAATGGGAATTATCATGATCCTGCAATATATTTAAAATATATATGAAATATATAAATATATAACAATCATAAAATCAAATGTTCTCAAGGGCAATCTGGACCTTGGGGGGGGGGAACTCGTTTTTGCCTCTTAGGGTCTCGTCTCCCAGGCTGCCCGAAGGTGCTGTGCTCCAGAGAGGGAGTTCGGGGTCCCCGGTGCGGCAACTTAATCCGAGCATTTACTAGGTCAGACGCAAGGCACTTCAGCTGCTCGGTATTCGCAAGAAACGAAAAAATAACGTTGTTAATGTTGCTACGGTGGTGCAAATGATTGTCAATTCGATTCTGTCCACGGCATCCAAAGCACCGCTCTGGCTACATCTACTCGAGTATCGAGTCTATGTTGCCGCGTGCATACACGCTACTGGGCATGAGCAAAGCATCTTGCGGCGCCTACTTATTGATCACTTAATCGGAGCTGAGCTGCTCTAGAACAGTCCTGGGACTTTGGCCTAACCGGCGCTGTCGAACGCCAGAAGGAGGCAGCATCAGTGCTGCGGGCCCTGGCTGGCATTGTTCGCCGGTGTTTCGACGGTCGTATGTTCCGCACTGACGATGAAGTCGAGAGTGAATGCGTTGTCTTCAACGCTAACATTGAAGCCACCAAGCCGTCGCTACTGTCGTTCTGGAAAACCTTCGCGTCACCACCCTCCGCGGACATTGCGCAGCATACATTGCTCACAACGACCACCACAGAACGGATCCGGTCCCTTGGTTTCTCTAAGGCTGTCGAGGACAGTCGGGAACGTAGGCAGACCGAAACCCACGCTTTGGCCATGGTATACGAGTACATGGTTGAGCACACGCAACCAATTATTGGAGAAGTCGAGGCAGTCACGGACGAAGTGCGTATGGAACGCACAGCGGTGCCCCAGGAGGAGCGGTTGATACGGTTCCTGTTGCAGACATTGAGCCAGCGGGTGATCAATAAGCATGCCTTACTCAGAGAGAAAGGACTTGGGCCCGATGCCGGTAAGCACGGCCAAGAAGAAGCCCACAACGCGGAGGAAGGGGGGCTGTGTTGTGGAAATCAATGAACAAGAGGTTCGTGGTGTTATCAAACGGCGAAGGCGTAGCATCCTCGATCCTTTCCGATCCACCTCTGTGAGAGCTAATCCATTCAAGGTGGAGATGTGGAAGATCGCGTAAAGTCATCCATGGATGCGGAAAAGAGAGAACGACAAGGGCGGGATGGAACAAGTAGGACCAGAGCATATCATGTAAATGTAGCTCTCAAACCTGCCACTTTCTGCTTATAAATCAGTTAGCTATAGTTTCACCGTGCCCCCTTCCGAAGAACCACGAAATAACAAAACGAGAAGCCTACATTAACGTCCACTGTGATCGTCGTGTAATCGGTAGTAGGGGGCCGACAACGGGGGTGCACGCTGTACAGAGATGACGGCCCATTGATCTGAAAGCCAGGGCACCAAACGCCCGCTTACGCACCGGTGCGGGAGCCAATCACCGCCCTCACCCCGGTTGGCGCAACTGAGTGGTGTTACCCGCACAGGGAAAATGGACTCCCTTTTCTTTCCTTTTCCGGCGAAGAAGGTTTGAAGGAGGACGAGACTTGGCCCCCCCCCCCGGGGGCGGCTAGTTTTCCTCGGTGGTACGGTAGTACACCCTCGCTTCAGTGTCTCTCCCCGTTTTATTTTTGGGGGGTTTGGGGGGGGGGGAGGAGTGTTGGAGGAGGTTTTCCCTTTTGTTTTTTTTTTTGGTCTGTGTTTTTTCTTTTATTGGGGAATGAAACGAAGGGAAACGAAGAAGTCGATACTGGGAGAGAGGGGTCTCCTCCCCCCCCCCTCCCCTCGCTGACCACAGTACCACCACAAAGTGTAGGATTGGATGGGTATGGCGTCAAGCGTGAGGCGGTGCGCGTGTGTGTGTGCTACAAAGACGAAAACGACAAGGAAATTGGACCGTGGACAACCCAACGAAAAGAAACAAAAATAAAACGGGAGATGCGCCATCGCGGGCCGGCATAACATAGCAGCAGCGGGGCACAGGGGCACAGCATCCGACACCACCACCAAAACCAACTTGCACACAACTAGACACACCGCTCGCAGCACACACGAGACGGCCTCCGTAGAACGGCCTCCGTAACAAGCAAGGACCAGAAAAAAGTTTGAGAAAAGGTGACCTCGTTCGGTGGTGGAAGGTGCAGCTACGCGTTGAAGAAAAAAATTCACCGCCCGCCTTCTCCTCATCCGCTGGAGGACGGGTGACTTTTTCATTTTGGGCACACGGAGCGCCAGGGGTGACGTACCGCTCTGGCCCGCCGACAGGTGAGCGGAGAGGTGAGATGGTTCTGTATGGAGGAGCAGTGCAGTCTAAGGCCGGCACGAACCTGTTGTCGCATGTGAGTGTTCCATTTTCGCCATACTTTGGGTATTGGGGAAGGGTACCGGTGTTGGGAATGGAGTCTGGCCTTTTTGACCCGTGTTCTGAAAGCATTCCGGACGCTGTCTGCGGGATCAGCGTGGTACAAACAGATGCCTAGCAAATGAATGACACAGGTCTGAACAACTTCAAAAGGAGTCCGGTACTTTAGTGTTTTCAATAAAGTGTGTATATCTCCTTGTAAGTCTGTGCACAAAAGCATTTTTGGTGCACGCACGATTCAAGGCAGAAAAGATTTCGACTCATCAGAACCTCCCTCTGGACCAGAGCCCGAACAAACGTTTTCGGGGGCTTGAAGAAGAACAGAACAATCCCTCCATCGGTGGAACAGTAGCTAACGGAAGCAACAATACAAGAGACACCATGACGTACGGACAGGTCGACATTGTTACTGCAGTCCGCACCCCAGTCGGTGCCTTCAACGGAGGCCTCTCCTCCTTCCCTGCCTCTGACCTCGGCTCTGCAGTGATCAAAGAGTGCCTGAAGAGAGGCAATGTCAACCCTGATGACGTCGATGAAGTGATCATGGGTCAGGTGCTGACGGCCAGCACTGGTCAGGGCCCTGCACGTCAGGCTTCTATCGGAGCTGGCATTCCTAAGGAAGTCCCGGCCTACTCAGTCAACATGCTCTGCGGATCAGGTCTTAAGGCCGTTGGTCTGGCCTACCAGTCCATTCGCGCCGGTGACAACACTGTAGTCGTTGCCGGTGGCCAGGAGTCTATGTCTCGGGCGCCGCACGCTGTCCACATGCGCGCAGGTACCAAGTTCGGTCCGGCGACCATGGAGGACACAATGATCAAGGACGGTCTGACTGACGCCTTCTCCAACATTCACATGGGCATCACCGCTGAGAATGTGGCAAAGATGTATTCGGTCTCGCGCCAGGACCAGGACGAGTTTGCAGCTGAATCACAGCGCAAGGCCGCGGAGGCTACCAACGCCGGCAAGTTTGAAGCGGAGATCCTGCCAATCTCTGTACCACAGCGCAAGGGTGATCCTATCATCGTGAACAAGGACGAGGGAATCCGCAGCAATACCACTGCCGATGGTCTGGCAAAGCTCCGTCCGGCGTTCTCTAAGGATGCCGAGGCCTCCGTCACGGCCGGCAACGCCTCCACTTTGAACGATGGAGCCGCCGCTATGCTGGTCATGGACCATAATGAAACGCTCAAGCGTGGACTCAAGCCTATGGCTCGCATCGTGTCTTGGGGCCAAGCGGGTGTCGATCCGAAGATCATGGGTATGGGACCCTTGCCGGCCATGGAGAAGGCCTTGAAGCGTGCTGGCTGGACTTACGCCGACCTCGACCTCGCTGAAGTGAACGAGGCATTCGCTTCGCAGTCCCTGGCCGTGCGTCGGGAGACCGACCTCAAACCCGAGGTGATCAACGTCAATGGCGGTGCCATTGCCATCGGCCACCCCATTGGCGCCTCCGGTGCTCGTATCCTCGTCACCCTGTTGCACGCTCTCCAGCAGTCGGGTAAGAAGCGTGGCATTGCCGCTCTGTGCATTGGCGGAGGTATGGGTGTGGCAATGTGCGTAGAAATGTGCGAATGAATGACCTAAGCTACCATTCGCACTGCCAGCCACGGCCATGCCAGCAGGTTGCGGGATGTGCGCGTCTTGCTGCTATCAAAAGCCCCTAGCCTCTGATTGGCAAGCAACCCACACACCCCATTGTCTATGTATAGGATGCCAAATATAAAGCCTTCCGGATATCTATAACTGTCTATCAACAGAGCTGTAGACGTAAAATTTACAGAGCTCAGTATACACACTATTGGACACCCGCCAGTTTTCAGCCACATCCCGCCCTCTGACTATGCCAAACACGAGCTAGCAAAAAACCCCCGTCGGATCCCATAGCGAAGAAAGGACCAAACACACTTGGGAAAAGGGAGCAGAGAAACTGCCGTAGAAGTGAAACGGAAGGGAAGCACACAAAGGACCACTACTAATTTTATATACTGAATATTTTAGAATCTGTCTCCCTGGCCCACCCGTGTATTTATTAATAGAAATAACTGTTGTCTCTAAATAATATACTGACTTCTATATTAAGTGAGCTTACCCTGGGTAAACAACCGAAGGACCAGAGTGGGGAGGGGGGCCACACTCTCACACACACACGGGCCCCGTGGGGCCTCCCTTTTTGAATGGGTGCCGTTTCCTGACAAGCAATTCACTACCGTCACGGTCGCGGGTTGGCTGTTGGCACCAAGGAATCAGTGTGTTTGTTTTGTGGAGAGGCCTGTTATGTGGCCCCGTGGATGGGTCATGTCTTTTGCAATGCCCTCGATGTATATACCAGCACATTACACAGTCATATCAGTGCAATAATGCACAGCAATTCTATTGTATGGTCGACTATTTGAGATTATGGTGTTTTTGCATCGCTCACAGTTGTTTGTATTTGCACATAAGGACATCATTTAATCGTACATAGGGCGATAGTCTTTCAAGCAAGTGGGTGTATTTCTGTTCACGGGAGCAAGCATCTAACCCGACAACATACTTCTCGGGTATTGTAAATTACACGGGAAGCACAAACACACGCATTAGTCTTCTTTCTAAACATTTCCTCTTAGATCCAAACATAAACGAACATGGCTGCTCGTATTCCTATTATTGAGAAGGCGGTCGATGCCGTCTTTGCGCTGCCCGGTATGCGCGGCGTCTATTCGGCTATGAGCAAGTGGGCTATTAATGCTTCGGGATACCGCAAGTACGGATTGACCATGGATGACATCCTCATGGAAGATGACAACGTGCGGGAAGCTATTCGTCGTCTGCCCGCTAACGAGATCGACGAGCGCAATTTCCGTCACAAAATTGCCATTGATTGCTCCATGAAGCATCAGATCCTGCCCAAGGATCAGCAGACTACCGACGAGACTGACCGGCGGTATCTGAAGGACATTCTTGCTCAGGTTGAGAAGGAGTCCGACGAGCGGGACAGGTGGGACGTCCAGTAAAGAATGGGAGGAGCACCATGCCATTCTGGACCCTCTTCTCTACCTATCTCACACCATTTAGCATGATCTGACATATAATTTCTATATTTTGCATCAACAAGGTATCATGTACGAGTTGAAAGGAAGCAATCTTAGGGATTCGACCATCTGCTTTGATCAGCCGCAAGGATTCGTGGGTCTGATCTCTTGCTGTGCGTTTGACCAGCAATTGCATACTGCAAGTACTCGTATCAACATCTGAATGACGAAATTACAAATTTTTAAACAATCTTCATAACAGTTAAGCTATACCCTGGCGATTGGTTATGTCTTTCACTTCTGGATTTGGGTCACCTTGTGCCCTCGCTCCGCTGGACACATCTCCACACCCAAATCCGCTGCGTACGAGCACTTCTCCTCCAATGCACGGAGCCGATGGAAGCAGCCGTTTTGGGCGGCAAGACCTGTGAAAGCGATCCAACATCACAACTGGAATAACCTCAGGCCAATCCCAGACGACACTTTCTACGCAATTCGTAAACGCCTACGATCCACACCCCTTTTCTCACACAGAACATCCACCACTCCACCATGTGTACAACACACATTAGTTCTAATGTTTAGGAGATGGCAAACAACAAGGATGGACTACACTGAGTCTTTACATGCAGCATGATCTTCTGCGACGGCCAACGCCCTTCTTCACACCGAGATTCATCCACCAATCATTGCAATGCGACGCCAGGCCCGCCTCTCTGGGGACTCACCGCCATTAGCTCTTCGCCACTTCCCCTTTCAGTCCATTACGTACTGGGAGGCGCATTGACGAAAGAAATAGAATCCCGTTTGACTCACCCGTCTCACACTCGCGCTGCCTCTGCGTGTGTGTGTGTGTCTCTCTCTCTCTCTCTCGCTCTCCCTCACTTCTCCGTGTCTCCGGTCTCCCTGTGTACGGCGGCGGCGGTCTCGGGCTTTTCGTCGCGCTTTGCTTCACCCGTCTCGAACTCTGCGCGAGCAGTGTGTAGTAAGGGCAGGCGAAGGGGGAGGGGGGTGGGTCTGCTGGTGGCGCGACGGGTTCCACCCCTGACTTTTCCTAAAAAGAAGGAAAAGGCCAAGGTTGGTTCACTATGGCCAGCGCCGGACGTCGTGAACCCCTCCCTCCTTCCCC
>PDIP01000087.1:11512-21786 GCA_002811645.1 Corallochytrium limacisporum
GGGGGTCCTTTTTCTTGGGCAGGACGGGTCTCCGTTACATTTTCTTTTTGATTGCTCTCCGTTATTTTTTTCCAATAATTTTGGGAGGAAGGGAGGGTTCTCTCTCCGAGCTTTTTTCTTTGCTTTGGCGGGAGTAATAAAAACCTACTCTCTCGCTTTCTCTCTCTCTCTCTCTCTCTCTCTTTTTCTCTCTCTCTGTCTCCGTTGGCACACGAGTTCTTGCCTGCTTCCTGTGCCTCGGGCGGCGTGCCTTTTGTCCATTTGCGGTAGAAAGGGTATGGCCGTCCCTGCGCTCAGTAACGAAACTGTTTGGAACGAGAAACAAGGCACGGAGATGTGAAGAAAAAATTCAACCAATTTTTTCTCCGTTGGGGATCGTTTGATATTACATATTATATAGTGAATGAACTGTATATCCTGGATGCTGCACACGCAACAGAACGAGTTTTTGCCTCCCTCTGTGAATCCAAACAAAAACAAAAATTGAAAGGTCAAGTGGTAGGGAGTGATACCACCACCACCACCACCACAGGCCTCGAAGATCATATGCCTTGCCATATTATAGGACAAAGGGGGGCAACACACAGGTAACACAACAATCTGGCCCCCGCTGTTTGCTCTTTTCGGGCGAGCGAGAACACCAAAAAAAGAAAAGAGAGAACAAGAAAAATGGAGAAGAGTAGAGCATCCTACGATAATGTTCTGTCCCAGGTGCAATACCATCAAATTATTCATATATTTAGTACGTACCGAACGATCTTCGTCAGGGCCCCCGGACTGTCTCTACGGTGTTCTCCTTTTCTATTTTCTTTGTTTTGGAAGATAGACGTGTGGCGAAACGTAGGACGTAGACCATGCGCGTCACCTGAGGTGCGCAACCACGGCTCAGCTGACCCCGGGACACGGGTTATTTTTTTTTTTCTTTTTAGCTTCACTGACACTACTCTTGGAATATAAGCCTCGCCCTCCTCTCCCCCCCCCCTTCTGTGTCTCTTTTCCTCTCCCTTCTCTTCTTCGCTCTCTCATGTCCCTCGCTCTGCGTGTGTCGGTTGTGCCCAGGGTCAGGCACCATTGGGGGAACTGAGGATCATCGTCGGGCAGGCATGGTGTGACATTGTTGAGGGAAGAGATGAGCCTGGTGTGCTAACGAGGTTGACGTTGGGGTTTGCTATGTTTGGAGGATGCTGGATGTTGTTCTGTCTTCTTCCCCCGGTTGTTGTTAAAACATGTGCCCGCTCGGATGCTTAGGCCTCGTGTGCCATCGGCCTGCAAGAACTTCGATCTCCCATCCAGTGCGTGGTTTCACAGAGTCATTGACCGTCCCTTCCAAACGGACATGGCACAGCATCGTAAAGCACACTGCCTTTCTTGCTCAGTGCGCTGGCTGTGAGTTCCAAACACACAAGACCAACAAGAACAGCAAACGCCCACCACAGTCTACAAGTTTACGTTTCCCCGATGGCAAAACAAAACCCATGTCCTTGCCCCCCCCCCCCCCCGGGGGCGCCCCGGGTAAGCGAGGAAGGATGGGACACGCACGCACCCCCTGCGCAATTTGCGATGAAACGCAGCGCTTAGTCACTACCATAATCAATTCCTCATCTTATATCGCCCTAATACACACAAACCAAACAGATTTGGGTGGCTGGCTAAACCCCGGGTCCGGTTTCCTTTCCATCGTGTTTTAGAAAAGAAAAAAAGGAAAAAAAAAAAGAGAGAGAGAGAGAGAAAGGGGGAAGGGGGGAGGGCGGGCCGGTAAGCAACGCGAGGGCATATTTTTCTACTCCCGCTGGCCTGACAGCTCCCTTCCCCCCTCCCGGGGTCTCTGCTTTCTTCTTCTGCTCCTCGTTTCTCACCTTCCCTTCCTTTTTCCCATTTTTTTCACTGTCCGTTTTTTTTCATTTTTTTTTGTTTTTGGGACAAACAAAAGGAAACAACGAGCCAAAAGAGAAAAGGAAAAAGAAAACAGCGAAATCAGACCCCGGTTCTTTGGCTATGGAGCAATGGCTCGCGAAGGCGAGGGGAGGCTGGGTGTGGTTGGTCGGTCTCCGGCACAATCCAAAAAGACAACAAAAAGAAAAGAATTATTAGAGGTGGTGTTTGGAACGTAGTAAAATAAGTATGACTATGCAGAGCTGATAAATAGGTCTTTGGAATTTTCAAATCGTAGTAAAATAGTAGTTGGCAAGGAAATATTGTAAATAAAAATTAGACGAGGAGGAGGAAGGGGATAAAGGGGAAAAAAGACAAAGAACATTGACTATAGCCAAGGCAGGAAAGATCATTCGTGGTGTGGAAACAGAAAAGGAAAGGGGGAAGGGGTCTCACCGGCACGGGGCCCCTTCTCGCCGGTGGAGGTTCGGGGGTAGGGGAGAGGAGGGGAAGAGACCCCCCCCCCCCGAAACCTTAGAAGAGAGAACTTTTAATAACAGAAAGGAAAATGTTTGGTATTTTTGGTCGGTTTTTAACCGTACGGACGATGGGGGTCTTGCGTGGCGTGAGGTAAGGGGGAGGGGGGGGGTTAAAACTCTTTGGCTGCTCTCCCCCCCCCCCCGCGGTTCTCTCTCCCTGCCTTTCATCTCTCCCTCTCTTCACCAAGAGAACACCCTTTTGAAAAATTTGAATAGTAAAAAAAATAGAGGAGAAAAAAATGAAATACCGAGAGCCAGTAGAAGGTGTGTGGGTGGGGAAGAAGAAGGGGGGGCAGTCTTCTCCCTCTCATCTCTCTCATCTCCCTTGATTTTCTTTTTCTTCCCTCTGGCCTTTTCAAACCGCCCGATTTATTTTCCCTTTTTCTCTCTTATTTCTTTTCCTTTGTCGTTTTCAACTTTGGGTGCGCTTCCGTTGGTTGCAGGGTCGTTGTAGCGTGAGTGAGTGCGGGGACGTGTGTGTAGGTCCGTTTTGTGTCCTGGGTTGTGTGTGAGCTGTCGCGTTCGC
Organism: Corallochytrium limacisporum; assembly: GCA_002811645.1. NCBI lineage: Eukaryota > Corallochytrium > Corallochytrium limacisporum. The sequence continues at coordinate 14,450 of PDIP01000087.1, forward strand.
TTTGCATCGCATTTCACTGCTTCTTTGCTTTCTTGGTCCACTCGGGCGAGAAGGGAACCGTCACAGGTATATCAAGGGATCCTCAATAGATCTGCAGCTCGCGCACGGTTGTGATCGTTTCATGTTCTCAGTGCTTGCTTTGCGCAGTCGAAAGAACAACAAGTCTCCAAGAACACTTAGACATTCAGATCATGAAGGTCCTCGCCGCCTTCGCGACCATGGCTTTGGTTAGCCAGGTCGCTGTTGCTGAAACAGGGTCCAAGCAGAGGCCCAACTTCCTCTTCATCGTCACTGATGAGGAGCGGCAACCGCCGGCATACACCCCGGAGGACGTCAAGGAATGGATCAACAACCTTCCCGGTAAGACCTCTCTCGACAAGTTCGCCACGCACTTTGTCAGCCATCGCACGAGTGCCACGGCGTGCACTCCATCTCGCACTACGCTCTACACCGGCCACGTCCCTGCTGTCCACGGCGTGAGCCAGACGTACGGCATTGGCAAGGAAATGACCGACCCGGGCATGAGCTGGCTAGATGTTGGTACTCTGCCGACAATGGGCGACTACTTCCGTGCTGCGGGCTATGATACGTACTACATTGGCAAGTGGCACATTAGTTATGAAGATTTGCAGGACGAAGAGGGATACATCATCGATGATCCCGATCCGTACCGCAAGGCGAACGTGCTGGACAAGTTTGGCTGGAACCGTTGGATTGGACCCGAGCCACACGGTGCCGCGTTCAAAAACACCGGATGGATGCGTGATCCTGAATACATTGCCGACTATCTGGACCTGATCAAGGAGAAGGAAGAGGAGGCAAAGAAGGCTGGCGGAGCGGACAAGATCAAACCGTTCATCATTGCCCTCAATCTGGTGAATCCGCATGACATTGTGTTCCCTGACATGGCCTGGCGCGCAGCCAACAAGGCCCCGCTCTACGACAATGAAACGCCCAAGGTGCCTCTTGCACCGACCCACCGGGAGAACCTGCTCGGTAACAACAAACCACCCGTTCAGACCGACTACCTCAACAAGATGGGTTTGGCTATGTTCTACCCGCTGATCTGGACTGACTTCATGCGCTTCTACCTCTTCCTCATCAAAGAGGTCGACAGGCACATCAAAACTGCTGTCCAGGCCATTGATGATTCCGTGTTTGGCTCCAACACTATCATTCTGCACACTGCGGACCACGGTGACATGCAGGGTGCCCACGGTGGTATGATCCAGAAGTGGCACCAAGCCTACGAAGAGACCGTGAACATTCCTCTTGTTGTGCGGGACCCTCGCATGGACAATGCCAGCCGAGTCAAGAACGTTACCGAGCCGACCCAGTCTATTGACATCCTGCCCACCATGTTTGACCTGGCCGACATTAAGTTCTCCGATGTAGCACCGAAACTCAAGAAGTCCCACTCTGAGGTCCATGAGTTCAAGGGACGTTCCCTTGCTAAGCTCATGAAGAAGGCGACACACGATACCGCTATCAAGAGCTTTGGTGAAGCTAACCCCACCTACTACCAGTACGATGACCAGATCACAAATGGTAAGGAACGCCTGGGTGCTCCGGCACGGATCAACCCAGTCATGCGATTGATGGGCAACTGGGAGTACGATGCTGTTGAGGGAACTGTGAATATTGAGGGCATTGTCTTCAAGCGTGACAGTGACGGGCATGTGATTAAGTTTTCCCGCTACTACGACGACCCCCAGTACTGGTCCGAACCCTTCGTCCAAGACGTCTACACCGTCAAGAGCGGCGTCTTTGCTTTGCCTTACATTACAGACTACGGCAAGACCAGGACGAAGACAGTACCTTACCCCGAGGAGTACGAGATTTACGATCTGGCCAATGACCCCTATGAGGAGTACAACCTGGCCGCCACCACTGAAGGTAAGGCCATGCTCAAGGATCTCCTGAGCAAGCTGGATGGTGCCCGCAAGAAGTACCGCGTAGAACGCAACACCCCTCTACCGCCTCCTGCGCTGCGTCCCAAGAATCTTCCGATGCTCGTCAAAGAGCACGGGGATGTCCCCACTGGTGTGCTTGTCCTCGGCTACACTGTTGTCACCGTGGTCTACGGTACTGGTTTCCTTTTGATCATGGGTGTGTATCGCTACCTGGCCGGCAGCAAGCAGCCAGCCCCTCGTCCAACCAAGGGCAAGAAGAAGATTCACTAATTTTTTCGGTCAAGCACATAAACATAGACTCACACATAAATGTCTCTTTGTCAATCCAACATCACAAGCACCGACTACGAAATGTACCCTCAAACAGAACATTGCATCCATGTCTTTCGGGCTAGGATACAATACACAGTCGGGCACCGAAGGCACCGATTCAGTGTCGTGTTTGCTCCACCGTGGCAAACCCTCTCCGGACCCGACTCGCACGGCCCATTAAACCCAATACACTCAATACCCAAATTCCGCTCCGTCGTGACGAGATGATTTCACGCGGATGAATGGCGGCCTCCCACCCTCCCCTCTTCTCGACCTAATCTCAGGGCTCTCAACTTCCACGGGTGCCAGACGGGTTTCGAAGGCCCCCCTTCCCCGGGGGGGGGGGGAGCGAGCTAACCCTCCCGGCTTTTCCTTCACTCACACTCTCTCTCCCTCCCCCGGGGCGTGACGTAGTGGAGAAATTAGAGAAAAGAACAAACTTGCCCCCCTCTCCGCGCACACGCACACGCCCCCCCCCCCCTTGGGTGTGTGCCAGCAGCAGGGGACGAAGCGCTTCAGTTTTTCCCAGCGGAAGAGAGGGAAGGCTGGCACTCCAAATTTAAACCTTTCCGGCGGTCCGTGCGTGCCTGGGTGGATGCAAAGGGCAAAGAAAGACCCTCCGGGGTTCCATCTTCCCCCACCACTAAAAAAAAAAAAAAAAAAATAGAACTAGGCCCGTTCGTGCGAGCAAATAAATTCCCCCCGGGAGGGGGGGGATTCCCATCCATCCACCTCGGAAGTAAAGATCTATCTTGCAAAGGAATCCCCCCCCCCCCAAATTTTCCACAGCCGTGTACGTAGGGACCGATGATGGAGTGCGCGTGTCCCTATGTGTTTTTTTGGGATGCCCGCCGGATCGAAACCAAGGAGTTCGCAAGGCTGATTTGACATGGAAGCGAGGACTGATGTGGGGCTTATGTTATTCACGTGTAGCAGCACGACATGTGATCCGTTGATAAACGTACTTCAGAAAGAGAGTTAGTCAGCTTTTGTCACCCTCAATACTTGGAAACAAGATTTGTTTTTGTTTTGTTCACAGGGGACACAGAGGAGCGGAAGTTTGTTCTTAGTACGTTTCCGTCAAGTTGCGCGAGATCTAGAGTGCTGGTTCGCATGAAATCTTGGTACTCATGAAAATACACAGTGTTTTTCTGGCCTTAGGGCTAACGCTCGCCAGTACGAACACCGTAGCTGCAGAATCTGGCGCTGACAAGTACATGCCTGAGGCCCAGGGAGATGTTGCGTGTAGTGATGCGTTAGCCACCTCGACGGTCGCAATCATGGGCGGTACGGGCAAGCAGGGCCTTGGAGCAGCCATTGAGCTAATTCGTCTCTTTCATGAGCGTGGCAATTTCTCAGAACAGGCCCTTGAGCTGCGCTTGCAGACGCGTGAGCCTAATAGTGAACGTGCTCGGGCTGCCAAAAAGCAGCTCGAGTCGCAGATTGGTACAAAGGCAGACGCGTGCGTCACAATTCAATGGGTAAAATCTGACCCTTACGATGAGCCTGAGAATCTGAACCACCTTTTTCACAACGTGGACGCGGTCTTTGCTCAAACCTTCGGAAAAGTGTATGCGGGAGATGTCAAGGACGGCTCTAACGGGGAACATCCGGAATCCAAGGCCGCACGAAACATTGCTCAGGCAGTTCTCAGGGAGAATGCTCGAAACCGTTATTCGGACGCTGAAGGACAGCACCCAAGCCACCATGGTGTGCAAATGCTGATCTTCAGTGGGGGAGCTAAGACCAAAGAATCTGCGCTCAACGCCAAATGGAACGCGGAGCTCCGACTCTTTGCCGAGTTCAAGCAAGAGCTCGACCACGCTCCGAGCACGGTTATTGCCATCCATACGAGCATCTTCATGGAAGATATGCTTTTTAAGGATGGCAAGCCACTCCTTCAAAAGGTAACAGATCCCAAGTCAAAGTACACGCACACAGTTACGGGACATCTCATGTTGGACGCGCGCGTTCCTATGGTTGGTGCTGGGGATGCGGGTGCCGCTGTTGGGCGTCTGATCATGGACAAATTAGTACCACCTCCGCCGAAGGTCGTGGCTGACGACGATTGGGATGACGATGACAGATCCAGACTGACAGCACTCACTCTGTTTAAGCAGCGGGCAACGGAAATGTCCACCGACGATAAACACTTCTTCGCAATCTTTGACTTGGTTGGGGCATTCGCGCCGCCCATGGAATTTGTCATCGAACTCGAAGAGGCTTTGAACCGTCGCGCAAGAAAAGCAAGGGCCTTTAAGCTTGACTACGTCTTTGATGACCCGAAGAAGTTTCTGCAGTCCGAAGAAACCGCTCCCATACACACCTTGTATCAATGGTACAGAGAGGGGGCAGATGTACCGCTTGCGCGAGCACATACTTTCGTCGGTCAAACCATGGATGTCTTCCACAGCGGTCCGGTACGGCATCTTGTGGCATGGACCAATGAGAAGGGATTGGAGGTATTTGATGAGTTGGTCGGATAGTGTGACATGATGCTAGCCCTTTATCAAAACCCTAGGAGAGGAAAACCTGCTGTATCTCGACGTTACATTGACCTGACTATCAAAGCTGAATGTGAGAGGCTTTGAAACACGATATTCCAAATGTTTCAAAAATACTATAGGTACATCTATTCACTAACATTCACGTCCTAGAAACAACCTGATGTTCTTGGGTTTTCTTCCAATCCTCTTTCACTAGTACATATATAGACGTGGCCAGCCCACCATTCTCACTGTCAAAGACCTTGAGCACACGTAGTGGACTGTTACGTGTGACCAGGCCTCCAGCAACCTTTTCTTCACCGGCAGCGCTTCTCGCACCTTTTGGTTGCCCATCCTTCTCTGGCAGCGCCACGCCCGCGTGACGCAACGAAGTCCGCATACCGCCACGTTCCGACGTCAGGAGGACAGCTATACCCCCCACGCGAAGCATTCGGCCTAGCTGACGTAGAAACCGTGGATAGAGGCGACGGTTGGAGTTGTAGCTGCCGTGGCGCCGCCCGTATGGCAGGTCACTGACGACGAGATCGATGCTGCAGTCTTTCCAGGGACCCTGAGTGGCATCAGCGCAGACGAGGCCAAGGTTAGCAATCCGTGCAGTTCCCGTCCCCGAGAAAGCGGTAGTGAAGAAATTGTAGTTCTCCTTGCATGGCGTGAGGCCCTTTGTGTCAAAGTCAGAACCAAGCGCGAGGGTCACCGCAGGATATAGGCGTGCCGCTTCCATAGGTATGACGCCTGTTCCTGCCATAGGATCGAGCATGACAAGGCCTTGGGATTTCTGCACAGCACCCTCGTCGTCAAGTTTCTGGAGTCTCTCCTTCCTCTTCCTTTGCTTGGCCTTCTGCAGCTCGTCCAGCCCGAGTAGAACCATTGTCGATGCGATCGATCCAGAGAGTGCAGTCCTGCCTTTGTGCGGGTAGGCCACGCCGTGGTTCTTGTCTAGCGTCACACCCAGCATCAGCCGACAATTGGTCGATCCGGCAGGCCTATGCAGTATCATGGCCAGATCCAACGACGCTTCTTTCAGTTTGACATCGTAGTTGTATCGTTGGCACGGGCCTGTGGCGAGCTGGCCCGCAGCTTGGACGGACGCGCCACGCTGGCCGTGATTCCGCTCATCATCCGGGTACACATGAGCTGATCTTGCCCTCATGGCGGTCACGCGGAAGTAATGATGTCGGTGCATGCCGCTGGCGTCCACGTCGGAAGTACTTGTCCATTGTGTCTCAGTCGACGGACCTCCATCACGCTCAAGTGTAGCAGCTACGACGCGCTCCCTTGCACCTTGTGGTGTCCACGCGAGGGTCGATGCATGTCCGTGAACATAATGGTGGTCCAGCAGGCGTACTGCAGCCTCGTACTTGGGCCAAAGTCCTTCGTCGTCGAAGAGGGACATCAGTGTAGCGGAAAAAGGCCGCTGGTTGTCCGTCGTGCTTCGATCAGTTTGACCTTGGTCCCGTTCCTGATCCTTTCCTTTCTCCACTTGTTTGATGATCTTTGTCCACATGACCTCCTTGGTGTCTCTGAATTGCGGCAAATGGATCGTATCGACGTATGCCAGCAACTGACTGGCAACCCGCACAATGGGTTGATCTGCAGCAGTTGCTTCAGCGTCAAGCAGGGAGCTGTAGCTTGCCTCGAAAACCACTGTGCCTGGCACGGTCACAGGATCTTCCGAGCCTTCGAATGCATTTGGATCCATGGCTGATCCGATGAACTCTTTATCACTGTCTGGGTCCTCCATGAACTTCGCTGCCCGTTTTGATGGGGTGAGGCCCCGTTGGTATTGTCCCTTGTTCGAGCCGAAATCATAATCCTTGATCTTCTCTCTGCGGTGAGGTTTCAGCTGCTTGCGCTCTTCTCTACTGAGATCCCATGCTTGTCGAGGCAACAGGCGCTCACAATAGTTGCCGATTAGTTCAGATCCCTTCACGTTACGCAAGATATCTTTAGCAGCAATGTGTTCCAGACCGACAGGTACAATTGCTATGAATTTGGCGCGCATTGTTGACTCTGGTATGCTGGAATTGGCATATTGTTGGGCTGCATAGGCACCTTAGATCCAACCAAGCTCTCACTAGAACCACTAGCTATGAACGAAAGCAAAACCGGTGCGAACGGGGTACTAAAGGTTACCTTTCAGTGTTTACTGCGTCGGCTTATTAAAAATGTACTCGAAACCCACTCTGGTTTTTCAAGTTTCGTCTCGGATCACGCTGCAAGTAACTGCTTAACTACTGAAGTGAATACGAACTCAGTGCACATTCAGACACACTAGGACATAATTGGCGCTTGACCAAAACGGTCCATTGTTCAGCCATATGCTCAATGAAAAGAATTTCTTCGCACCAAGTGTCCTCGTGTAGACTTCAATTTAGTAACCGTTTGCCGAAGTCCGAATGAGCACGCAAATTTCAGCTCACGACGTAGCTCTGGTTTTCCTTATGTGCGCCGCTTGCAGGTCGTTGTTTTTCCTTGCTCTGCACGCCAGGGCCGCACACACACACACGCATCGCCCCGTCACCCGCTTTCGTCACGCATCCCCCCCCCCCTCTCCTTCCTTTCTACGACCCTTCCCCCCTTTCCCCCCCCCCGGCTCCGAAAATCG
>PDIP01000087.1:30886-51323 GCA_002811645.1 Corallochytrium limacisporum
CGTTGAGCATATCGGAGATGGCTTGGATGCCCTGTCCACGCTCCGACAGTTTGCGTGCAGGAAGACCGTCCAGCTGCATTTCCGCAGTCGGAAGCGACCTCGTGCCCATCTTGTTCTTCATGCGCAGGATCTTAATGCCTGGGTGCAGAATACGGTCTGCTCCAGATTCCTCCTTGTATTTCTTGCGCGCTTCCTCTACCATCCTCGTGGACACAAAGAACAGAGTCAGGCCCTTGTTTCCTGGGATAGTCTCGCCGGTCTTCGGGTCGACCTCACGAGCGAGCGTCAAACTGATCTCCGTGTCGGAACGACTGGCAGCAGAAGTGAACCACTTAATGCCGTACAAGCGGTGAGTGAAGACGTCCGCGTCTGGGCTTCCACCGGGGAGCTGATCTTCGGGCAGGTCCTGAGAATTGAGCGGGACAGCAATCGTCTCCGTGGCAGCGGCAACATCGGAGCCGCCCATGCGCTCCGTCATCCACTGGCCGGAGGTCAACCACTCCTTGGGGTCGTTGGTCAAGAGCCTTGGAAGAATCTCCTTGTTCAGGTACGGATCTTGAACGGTCCTGCACACGGCCACAGCAGCGTCGGTCATGCCAGCGGGGCAGCTGTAGAGGCCGGAGAGCGGGGAGTAGATCATGCTCTTGGCCATCCAAAAGATACGTCCTTGCTCCTTGTATTTGGGATCCCACGGAATGGCCGTGTAGCGTTCCTCGCATGTAATGTCATGCAGTTTCTCCCAGGCACCACAGACTTCGATATTGTCAATGCGATTGCCGAAACCATCGTACTGGTACAGTACTGGAACTTGTGTCTCAGCCAATTGAACCAAGCGGGTCATTTCCGGTGCGCGGTCGCCAAAGCGAATAAGATCCTCTTCGACTTCCTTCAGGAGCTGCGGGCTGACATATCTCTGTACCAGAGACTGCAGTGCCAGATCGGTCTTGTACGGGTTCTTACCCATGTACGGCACAGGAGACGCCTGCGGTTTGCAGGACTCCGGAGGCACCTGGAAGGGCAGCTTGTTGCCGTAGGGCATGGCTGGTTTGCTACTGACCGGAACTAGTTTCGACTTTTCTTTCTCAATGTGAACACAAAACCTGAGCGGCTGTTGGTGATCGACCCTCGTATACGGTTCCCACTTATACCTTTGTGATGACTACTCTTAGGTCTTTGTGGACAGTCGAGCAAGGTACACTTTCCGGAAAACCTATTTCAAGACCATGGTCGGAGAATTTTGTTGTTCCAAAACGACCCCAATTCCTGCGAGTTTCTGCTTTTTTGGGGGGAAACGAAGGAGTAGTAATCTCTGATCCCAGTGCGATACAAAGAGGTGCACATACGCACACACACGCACACACACACACACACACACGCGCGCACACGATCTAAAGACATCACCAACTTTTTTGGCCGCCGTCCAAAAATAAGAACCAAAAAGTCCCGTTCGAACCAAGGGAAAAAAGGCAAGCTCTCGCTCACGTCCCTACGCACTCTTTGCCCTCCGTGCCCCCCCCCCCTCACTCCTCCCTCTCTCCCCTTTGACTCGTTCCCCGGTTGAAAATTAAAGATTTGGCCAAACCCCCTCCCCCCCAAGGAAGAAGGGCAAAGCGAAAAGCGGGTCTGCCACACACGCTGCCCAACCCCCCCCCCGCCGCGAAACCCCAAAAAAAATGAAAAATGAAAAATCCTACCCCTCCCCGACCCCCGGTGCTCTGCCATCTCTGCCATCTCTGCCAGGTCTTTCACTATAGGGGAGCACCCCGACACGGGGTGGTCAGACCAAAGTAAATGAAGCAAAGGAAAAAGATAAACAAAACATCTCAATTTTTCGATCGGGACGATCAATCCCGCGGGGTAGACTCATTATTTCACTATTCACGGAGGGGGGGACTGGAAAACCAAAAAGTAAAATCAGCGGAAAAGATGGGTTAAGAAATTGAAAGAAAGGGTGCTAAGCCCCTAAGCCTTTACCCGGAAACCCCTAAGAGATTTTCTGCGGTGCTTCCGGTAAATTCAGTACTGCTGTCCGGAATGACAAATATAAAACTAAAGAATAAAAAAACTGCTGAGACCAACAAAAAAAAACAAGAAACGATCGAAAGGAAAGGAGAAGGAGAACGAAGGAAAGGAGAGAGCAAAATCGCGCCATCCTTGTCCGGCCGTTGGGAATGGCACCTGGGCGGGCCGTCCCCGGCGCCCATCCCAGCTTAGTCGGTACCTAAAGTACTGGAGCAAATAACACGCGTACAAGGAGATCTCTCTCTCTCTCTGCTCTGCTCGGCTCTGCTCTGCTCTGCTCTGCTCTCTCTGCTCTATCTCTCTCTGTGTCTTGCAGCAGCAGCAGCAGGGTTTGTCCGGCCAACTCTTTTTTCCCCCGCCCAGCTAAAAGCTAGGGCCAACCAAGGGCCCGGAGTTGGCTGGTGGAAAAAAAAAATGGGAGGAAAAGTTTTTAAGGTACGCTATCTCTTCCCCCCTGGGCCCTCCCCCCCCCGCTGGCTCTATTTTTGGCACAAAAGCAGAAAGGCCCGAGCAAGAAAAAGACACAAAGCTCAGACGGGAGCGCTCCCCCCCTCCCCCCCGGGGGGAGGGGTTGCCTAGCCATACACAGCGCTGAGAGGAGGTGGGATTCTTTTGATTGACGACCGGGGTGTGCGGTGGTGCGGATTTATCGTTTGACGACAAACAATGGATCATTTCTTGGATCACAGTCTTGCGCCCTGGGTTGAAGACGGTGGACGGCCGCCCGAGCTCCTGATCCCATTGAATGTACGGGAAACGCTGCCGTACTCCGAGGCCGACCTGCGCCCACTCTCGGTGAGATCCCGCAGGCGCAGCGCAACTTCATTAGTCACCCCGGCAAGACCACCGGCGGCCAGCGGCGCGTGGTTGACATAGGTCTTCAGTAGCTCCGCATCGTGGTCTTCTTGGGTCATGAGAACATGCTCGTACAACATGCAGGCACTGTAGACACGACCAACCAGCAGAGCCAGGGATCGCATGATTACGCAAATCTTGTCGTTCACTTCCTTCTGGTCGGTGCCGTACTCACCGGCCATGGCCTTTTGGAAGGCATTAGCACACGCCGTGACGACATTGATGGCAGAGACAATGTCGCCTTGCTCATTGCCAAGGCCGGTCAGGGCGCCAATGTTGAGAACGTCACGGCAGATTGCAGCGACGTTCTTCAGCGCCTTGCCGCCGCTCTTCTGCTCCACACGCAGCAAGTCCAGGGCCAGAATGTTCGTGGTGCCCTCCCAAAGTGGTAGAACATGGGCATTGCGGATGATGGTAGGTATGCCTGTGTCTTCAATGTAGCCGTTACCACCGAAGCATTCTAGCAGCTCCTGATGGTTACGAACAGCATTCTTGGCAGCGGAAAGCTTCAGCACAGCGGTCAGAGTCCGCAGCGCCAAAGCATCACGGGAATTGATCTTCTTCTCCTGGTGCAGACCCATCATGCGCCCTAGGTTGAAGCAGAAGTGCATATCTGCTGTGCTATCTGCCTGGATCACGTCCAGAACATGCATGTGCATCGGGTTGTCAATCAGACGGCTGCCAAAGGCAGTCCGCCGCTGCGCGTAGTCCAGCACAAGTTGCAGGTGGTGGCGCTGACCGGCCACGCCACCGATCGAGTTGTGCACACGGGTAACGTTGAGCATATCGGAGATGGCTTGGATGCCCTGTCCACGCTCCGACAGTTTGCGTGCAGGAAGACCGTCCAGCTGCATTTCCGCAGTTGGAAGCGACTTCGTGCCCATCTTGTTCTTCATGCGCAGGATCTTAATGCCTGGGTGCAGAATACGGTCTGCTCCAGATTCCTCTTTGTATTTCTTGCGCGCTTCCTCTGCCATCCTCGTGGACACAAAGAACAGAGTCAGGCCCTTGTTTCCTGGGATAGCCTTGCCGGTCTTCGGGTCGACCTCACGAGCGAGCGTGAAGCTGATCTCCGTGTCGGAACGGCTGGCAGCAGAAGTGAACCACTTAATGCCGTACAAGCGGTGAGTGAAGACGTTCGCGTCTGGGCTTCCGCCAGGGAGCTGATCTTCAGGCACTTCCTGGCCGTGGAGCGGAACGGCAACCGTCTCCGTGTAGGCAGAGACATCGGAGCCGCCAAGACGCTCCGTCATCCACTGGCCGGATGTGAACCACTCATCGGGAGTATTGGTCAAGAGCCTGGGCAAGACCTCCTTATTCAGATACGGATCCTGAAGGCTCTTGCACACGGACACGGCCGCGTCGGTCATGGCAGCTGGGCAGCTGTAGAGGCCGGAGAGTGGGTTGTAGATAATGCTCTTAGCCATCCAAAAGATGCGTCCTTGCTCCTTATACTTCGAATCCCATGGAATGGAAATGATACGTTCCTCACATGTCATGTCGTGCAGCTTTTTCCAGCCATCGCAAACTTCGATATTGTCAATGCGATTACCAAAACCATCGTACTGGTACAACACCGGCTCTTGAGCCTCAGCAAGATGGTGGTAACGTCCTAATTCTGGTGCGCGGTCGCCAAAGCGGATCAGATCCGCTTCGACTTCCTTGGCGAGCTCTGGGCTGAAGTACCGATGGACCAGGGACTGCAGTGCGAGATCGTTCTTGTAAGGGTTCTTGCCCATGTACGGCACCGGGGAGGACTGTGGTTTGCAGGACTCCGGAGGCACCTGGAAGGGCAGCTTAGTGCTGTACGGCATGACTGATTTTGCTATTCACCACAACCAAAGTTTTGATATTCTTTCCCCTTGTGGACGAGGACTAGAAATCTACACAGGCTGTGAGGTTTTGTGCGTCCCTTCTTCTACCTTTGTCTCGCGAGCTCGCGCCAATGGGTTTAATAAGTTCGGAAATACATCGCCGAGAACTATATGGAGACAGACCTCCAAGAACTATTTAAAACGTAATGGAGAATTGTCCACGGCTGCGATCCACGAATCTTTGGGGTAGGAGACATTTGTGCCTTCATTGGCAACCCCGGTACCAGTCCTTTACTGGTCGTCCGTACGCAATCTCGTACGGGTTATGCGGGATTGAAGATTGGCCCTCTGTTCCCTGACCATCTACGGTCCAAAGCCACTCCTCTTCAAGAAATTCACGCACTTTCGTTACTGTGAAGGGAGTGCCACAAAACAAAGGAATGAAACGCGGGCTTATCTTCAGAAACGCAAAGAACGGGCGAGTATCGGCCCGCCCTCCTCGGGACGGCCAGCTCCAGGGGTAATTTCTCCGAGCGAGGCGTTCCTGTGAGAGTGGGGGCAGTTACAAACTCGACCTGTCAGAGAGAAATTTTTGGTGAGGAAGACAAAACTCTGCCCAGTGGGCAAGCGATCTGACAAAATATGAGAGAGATGTGTTTCTCTGTGTGTGTGCCAGCCAAAGCCCGGGGACGGAAGATTTTCAAAAGTATTTTTTTTGGTCGTCGGTTCATTCATATCCATCTCTAGTAACACTAAGCATGTGGGGGGAAGCCCCACAAGCGAACGAAATCGCACCATCCTTTCGGGCGTAGGAAGCTAAGTTAAACCTGTATGATGTGGCATGTTTACTCCGTACAAAAAGTACTGTCCCTGAAAATGGTCCGTGGTGGACTTGCTTCGAGGAAGAGACCTGTCCAGAGCTGTCCATCGCCCCGGGAACCCCGTGTTCCCCCTTGGTCCCCCCCCTTACCTCTGTACCCTATTTTTGGGTCCCGCCAGCACCCCCTCCCTCTCTTCCGCCTGCCTTCCGCCAAAGGCGGGAGGAGAGAAGCAGGGAGGGGCGCAAAACTTAAAATACACACAAAAAAAAACAAAATCAACCAAAAAAATAATGCGGGTCCTGCGCGAAATTTAAAATAATGATAATAATTAGGTTTTCAGTTGATAGAGTGACGGCAAAGCAAACCCCCCCCCCCCGGCCCCATTTGCGGAGCCCCCCACCCACCCCCGGCCCCATTTGCGGAGCAGAGGGGTCAGATGACATTTGTCCTAGGCTGTCCGGCTATTTGCGCTGGGTGCGCCGGGGTTTACAGAAACGGAGACATCAGCTACTGCAGTCGGTAATGGCTGTATTCCAAAATTTAGTAATGAATGTATGTAATAACAACGAGATAGCATAGGTAGTATCTCTAAATCAACGGAAGACAGTCCATCCGCGGATATGCTCTATGCCCCGCGACACCGCGGGCTATTTTCGACCCTCCTAACTGAACGTCTTAGGCGCCGACTAGCGTCATCTACGTGACAATTTCTATACAAATCATATACCTAACCCAAACCGTCCATAAATTGGCAGGTATGCACACCGACTCCCTGTTTCCCCGTTGGGCCCCCTGGGCCCCGGCTCGCCAGCTCCTAAACCCCCCCCTCCCCAACCCCCTCTCCCGAAGGAACTGGGGGACACGGGCCCGGGCACCCCACAGCCGGCCCGCGGAACAGCCCTCTACGGAGAGGGGTCTCAGTGCGCAGAGAAGGGGGTGTCCAGTGGCCGCAAAGGACTGGGGTTGTCTGGGGATGTGGGCGTGTGAGTATCGGTTCGGTCTGTTCGGATGGCCAGTCTAACGCGCACGGTTGTTGACGGTGGATCACTGGTCTTTTCTCACTAGACAGAGGGAAGAAGGCCTTGATGATGTTTAAGTGGGTGATCGTCTGGTAAATAACAGTCCTGCCAGGTCGACAAGGTTGGGAAAGTTGTACGGACGGGTAGTTCAAGAGGCTCCAATGGTTTACCACTAGCCCTTGCGGTTATTTGAGTCTAATTCCCGATGTTCTCAGAAGTACTTGTATAGATCTCACTTTCTTGGGTGATCAGATAGTACCAGGAAATAGTATCAGCTTAAGCAGTCCATATGCTGACCGTCAGTAGGCACGCTGTCGGCGGGACGCTGCTAAGGGCGTCGTCGCAGCAGCTCCGCAGAAGCCCAGCCATGATGTTCCTTGCCACGATTACTACGCAGAAGGGCAAGTCCGCAGCATTCCCAGTGCAATCGAATAATGGCGCCGACCAGGGGGTCGGATGGCGCCTTGAGACAGACAAAAACCTTGACTACAACTTCTTTATTGATCCCCCGCAGGGTGTCGAGATCCCTCCGGGTGCCAGAGAGGCCGCGGTATGGGCCAGTGAGCACCCCATGACGCTGACCGCAACGGGTGTCGAGATTGGTAACTTTCGGCTTCCTGTCGACGATGCGGAGGCCACAGCCAGCCACGCGGAGAAGCCACCCGTGAGTGATCAAGACTGGTTCCTGATCAATCTTCCGACCAATCGCAAGATTGTCTACAATACACTCAAGGCCTTCAGTATGGGACAGCACGTACTCTATTCGGGAGAGACTGGCACGGGAAAGACTTGGATTGCCCGAAAGATTAGTCAAATGCTTGGTCGTGACCTATACATGGTAAGCCTAAACGAATATACAAAGAACGAGGACCTCACCACGCGGAACACTTTCGGTGAGGAGAGCGAGGGCAAGACGGCCGTGAGCAAAGCAACAGTGTTGCAATGGATGGAGAACGGAGGCGTGCTGCTCTTAGACGAAATGCACAAGCCACTGGAGGGCGTCAGTGTGCTGAACAACATTCTGCAGTATGGCGAGTTCCGCATGAGTCATGGTGCAGTGATTAAACAGAAGGATAGCATCCTATGCTCTTGCATTGCTACCATGAATCCACCCAGGCCTCCATACCGAGGGGAGTCACCTTCTGGAGAACTGGCGTCTCGGTTCGGTATTACGCTTGAGGTGCCGTTCCTGCCCCCAGCTGAAGAGGAGGCTTTGCTATCGTGCTTCATGTCGCCAGAACATGGAGCCAACGGGCGGCCCTTGAGTCGCACACTCGTCTCCATTGCCACAGAACTACGCGCGAACTACCCGACAACTATTCCTCTGCCCCTGTCCACACGGTCGTTGATCAACGTTGCACGACACATTGAGGCTTTCCCGGAGGACAATCCGGAGGAAATCTTCCTGATGACCTTCAACCCCTGCACCGTGGTCGAGGATCTGACAGTACGAAAGGCAATTCACAAGGTCCTAGAGGCCCATGACTTGGCTAATCGGGGCGCAAATGCACTGGCTGGGCATGCCAGTCGTCAGGCTGCTGCCACAGCCGGTGCGACGGGCGGTATGTCACGCATGGACCAGAAAATGATGGAGTCCGAACGTAAGAACAAAGGACTGCTGAACCAGTTTCAGGTCAAGGACAATGAGCCGCAGTTTTTTTGAATGATCCCAATTCATCTCCATCCTCCAAACCCATCTCTCCTGTGACTATTCAGGAAAGCGAGCAGAGGTCTCTCGATATATCACAATCGCTGGCGCGTAAAATGGCCACGCTCAGAAAAGCCGCGTCCGATACAGTACTGACGCAGAGCCAGCGGACAGAGATCGATCGGGCTCTGTTGCATGCACAGGATCCCGCCTTGGACGTGGTAAAAGCAGCAGAAGAGGACGGGCCTGAGGCACCGATCGAGACCCTGGAGCGTCATGCAGCAAACATCGAATCGATTACCAAATCGGAAGAGGCACTCTTTGGTCATATTATGCAGTGGTCGGACGTTCGTGATCCGGGCAGTGGTCTTGGCTACACCCCAGGTGGCGATTCCCTGCTGGACTTGAAGGCACAGATTGGAGAAGCCATGATCCGCGAAGAGGCTCAGAAGCAGGCCCTGCAGCGGCACACCGTAAGGAATGGACAAGAGAGGAACGGAAATAAGGATGGGCGACGCTGGTTCAGTACCGGCAAGGCCCCGAGGTGGATTGGGATATCATCATCAACAAATCATACTAGTCATCATAGTAGTACTTTCAGTAACACTGACCAGTCTATGAGCACAAACACGGACACTGTCGGTCAGTTCGTTAAGCGGGACTTTACAGTAGTAGTGACTCAGCGGCGACAGATTACCACTGGTGCGGCGGCACCCATGTCCAGGCGTTCGAACCCGAACGCTCCGAAGTCACAGGCGTTCATCGAAGCAGCAGCAGATGTCCTCACGCAGGCCATGCGTGGCCGTGGCACTTCGACTGAAGGCATCACCGGCACCAATCGGCCTCTGACGAGCACAGAACAGCTCCAGATTGCCGCGGAACGGCGCGAATTTGTGGAGGAGCTCGCCAAGGTCGGCCGTATTTTAAGCAAGAACCCGGACCTGAAGATGCAGGAGCAAGTCGGGTCCAAGGGCTGGAACTATGATATGGACACCGGCTGCATGAAATTTGAAGGATCCGATGCCTACAACATGACGCCACGCGGCCAACAGATCACCTTTGGTCGCCTCGCACACGAATTGTGGATGGCAGAGCATGGCAAATCTGCTGAAGTTGTGGACGGCATCAAGGGCGTGACCTGCGAAGGTAAGCGTGTGCTCGAGCCGCTGATCACTGTCCTCGACAGAGCCCGGGCTCAAAGCATTGGTTTGATTAATCATCCAGGCGCAGCACCATGGATCAACGCCAAGTACAGCGTGGAGCACGAGGTCCATAATCTGCCGCTTCAACAACGTGCGTGGCAGCAGATAGCGAAACCAGAACAGTTGCGCATGGCCGTGGACTACCGCTGGTGGCAAGGAAAGTGGGATCCCCGCGTCACGGACAAGGAAGTGCTCAAGTGCGCACAGGAAATTGCCACTGCAGTTGATCGCGTGTTCGATCCGGAGTTGAGTGTTGAAGACGTCAGGCGTGTTATGATGGAAGAAATCGTTCCTGCGTATGCCCAGCTCCTCCCACCAGAAGATCAGCAGAGGATCAACGTTCCTCCGGAGGAGGACGGCGACCAGCCTCCCGGTGAGAACGACGAGAACAACACTCCAGGATCCGGCGCTCCGGACCAGGATCCAAATCGCCCGCAACGGGGAGCATCTGGCAAAGACGACCCAAACTCAGAGCGCCAAGAATCGGACCAAAATCATCCCGGTGAAGATAATGGGAACACGGGTATGGGTGGATATTCGGATAAGGAGAACGACCAGGTACCGCCGAAGCCAGAAGAGATGGAAATGGTCGAGCCCGAGACACCGCCGAACCCGCGTAAAAAGTTCATTCAAGAACTCATGGGCACCAGTCCAGGACAGAAACGGGACCAGGAGGAACGGGCCAAGACTGCAGATGTCTATGAGATCCCCTGGGACACGCGGTACAGCTACGAAGACATTCGGCTCATGGTCGCGGATCAGGTACCACTGGTTAAGCACCATATGCGCACACTCATGAAACGCAAGTCACGTCGCCGCGTCTCCACGCATAAGTACTATGGTGATTTGGACGTGAACCGGCTGTATGCCATCCCTGGTGGCAGTCGCAACATTTTCCAGACCGAATCGAAGCCCACCAAGAGTGTCTATCGAATAAGTCTAGTCATTGACATCTCCCTGTCCATGCGAGAGCACGACAAGTGCGTGGATGCAGCCCAAGGTGCTGTCATGCTGATGGAGACACTGAACGATATTCCTGGAATTGAGTACGAGGTAGTGGGATTCAATTACAGTCCCATGATTTACAAAGCATTTAAGGAACGGCTGCAGCCGGAAGTCAGGGAGAGGGTCGCGCGCAACATAATGACTCCGCGCGGTGGTACGCGCTGCGGGCGGGCGCTAGGCGACTGCCTCGACCGCCTCAAGCTCACAGGCTCCCGTGGTGAGAAGATGGTCATTGTGGTGACGGACGGTGATGACCGTCAAGCGGACGAGGTTCATGATCTGTCCAACCATGCTGTGTTGTACGATGGCATAGATGTGCATGGCATTGGTCTGGGTGAGGAGTGTGCCAATGTCGAGTCTCTTTTCCCGCCGGGTCGTGGCTGGTGGCTCCAGGACGCCAAGGAGATTCCCGAGGTGGTCCGCACGATTCTCATGCGCAGCGCCAGTGTACACATTGACTACGAAATGGAACGGGAACGCCGAGTGAAGGCTCAACAGGCAATGCAATCTACATCAACCGAGGCAAGAGCGAAGTTAACTAATCGGCTTATGAGCATGTTTGATATGCACTAGCGCGTGTACACGACAGCAAAAAGTGATCCCATCTTGCCCTCAACAATACTTTCATACACATGTACAAAGATAGAACAGACAATTGCCAGGCTGCCTTAGATCCCTTCTCCCACTTCCGGTCGGTCACTCTCGTTCACCCGCGCCAACAATTTGAGGTCCTCGCGGCGGCCCCACACCTTTGATCCGCCTGAGATTATACTAGAAAAAACAAATCGTGTCCTCCATAGCCAAGACACTCGTGGGTTATTTATATACTGACTTCCTATATAGCGTTCACTAGCAATAAACAATTGGGCTATATAGTGAATAGTTTAATATACTTCTTCCTTAACATTTCTGTTCTTGGCACTCGAAAGCCAGTACCGAGTGAGCTGACCTCCCCCCGGAGGGGGGGGGAGGGCATAGCGCACACACACAACCGCTGGCGGGCCCAGAAAGGCCCAAACTTTCTTTCGGGAAAAGGCCTGGACGAAGAAAAGGGGGGGCGAAGGGGGAGGGGTCGGGCCCCCCGGGTGACGGTGTGTGCGCCATGCGATCTCCCCTCCCCCCCCCCACCCTCTTTTCTCCCCCTTTTTGTTTCGCCGAGGGGCCTGAGGCGGAAGCAGTGCCCGGGGTATTGATTGGAAAAGATTTTTCCTCCATTTATTTTCTATGGAAAATGATGTGTCGGCCGAGGGGTAGCGTGATGGGGGGGGCCTTTGCCTTCCTTCGAACTTTGGGAGTCCCCACAACCACCAGCAGGCCTTGCTGGCTGGCTGCTCACGACCCTGCACCGAGATTCCCGAAATCACGGCCTGTGGCTTGGCGCTGCGGATCATGTTCTCGTCAGAGTCCTCCTTCGAAATGTGTTTGCCTCTTGACTGTTCCATTGACTAGAGCAGTATGTCTCATGTTCCTTGGAATGGTAGTTAAAGCACAGAGTGGGCCAAGGCTATTTGTTTGGATGACTCACCTAAACAAACACTGGAAAACGATCAAGTCAACGAGCGGGACAAGGTTGTAACCTCTCAGGCTTAAAAGTCTATTCTATTTCGGTTTAACAGATCCATACCTATTCAAAGAAAGAAAATGCCTCGCAGCCGTCGTTCCGGAGGAGCAGCCCGCGGTCCCACCGCTGGCATGGGCGCTGCTCGCGCCGCACCCCCACCTCGCCAGCAGCGCCGGGAACATCATACCACCACTCAACCCGCCCGCACTCAGCCACCACAGCAGTCCGTGCCCATGCAAGCGCCTACTGGTGGGTCTGGTGGTGGTCTTTTTGCCAATATGGCCTCCACCGCTGCTGGTGTAGCGGTTGGGCATACAATGGGCAACGCCATGTCGAGTGCTCTCGGATTCGGAGGCGGAGGATCTGCGCCTGAGCAACAACAGCAAGCGGCGCCTGTCCAGGGCCAAGAATATGCGGTCAATCAGCAGCAGGGCCAGTACCAAGCAGCTGACCAACAGAATCCCTGCGCCTGGGAAATGAAGGACTTTGTAGATTGCGTCCAGAAGAACTCGAATGACATTGGCTTTTGCCAGGGATTCATGGAGAGCCTGAACCAGTGCAAGATTAACAATGGCATTCCTCTTGACCAGTAGACATATCAACATCAAAGTTGCCACAAAGAAGCCATAGTGTCACATCACGTTCCAGCGTGATGCTTGCAGGATAGATCGGGTACCTGTGTTGACGACGTCGACGCCATTGTCATTATGCCATAGACCTACCCTAAACCCACATAAACTTGTAGAACATGATTTCATTCGCAATGTGAAGCCTAGTCCACAGTCCCGATGGCGGCCAGCGGTGTCAATGACACAAGACTATAAAATCCCCAGAGGCTATGTTCTCACATTTTTGAACTTTTTTAATATATGTACGTGTTCTTTTTTTTTTTGTCCCTCGATTCTCGGCTCCGCAAGATCGTCCTGAAAAGCATACAGTGAAACTAGCATGTTCCTTGCCGCTCTCAGAAGCTCAAGAGCAAAATTATAAGTGCACGCTTCGTCCTCATGATCCTTTGACATCATGCACTGAGGTTCCTATTGCAACTCACTGTTCCACAGCCATGGCCTCAGCAGCAGCAGCGGCGGCGGCAGAGTGGCCGGAGCCGTGGTGTTGCGGCGACGGGCTCATGCTCCGCGAGGAAGAAGGACTTGGCGTGGTCGCGGTGCTGTCGTTGATCTTGACGACCCTTTCCGCAGCAACGACATCTTCTGCCATCAAGTCCGTAGGGCCAGCATTGGGCAGAGGGTAGGCAA
Source organism: Corallochytrium limacisporum (assembly GCA_002811645.1). Classification (NCBI taxonomy): domain Eukaryota; genus Corallochytrium; species Corallochytrium limacisporum. The sequence continues at coordinate 44,090 of PDIP01000087.1, forward strand.
TATGCGAGCGCGCGGTGCTGGCCCCGGAGGACATGACCGCAGCCTCGCCTCCCTGTGCCGCCAGAGTCTTCTCAAAGACAGGCGTGGCCATGAGAGCAGCGTCGTGGCAATCCATGCCCTTCTCCTCGTTGTGGGCAAGAATGGAGCTGCAGTAGCTGAGCAGATCGAGGCCATTGTAGGTCCGGCCCACAGGGGCAGGAGGCACGTTGTCCATGCCACCGTTGATCATGGTACTGGATGTCGACTCCGTGCGGGTCAGTCCGACGCGCTTGGGGATGGTGGCGGGCACATTGTCCTCGTTGCTGGATTCGGTTGGAGAAGGCTCCGCGGACTCCCGACGGCTCGAATTCATGCTCATCGTGGCAACGGACTGACCAGAGATCGACGAACGGTGAGTCAGACCTCCCGCAACGTCCGCGCTAACGCTGCTGCTGGAGAGCTGCTTCTCCTCCTCGAGGGTCTTGATCACCTCGCGGGACACGAGGGCTGCCGCAGCAATGGCTGCGGCACGCTCCTTGGCGGCAGCATGTGCGTCCGCGACCGCTTGAGCAGCAGCGATGGGATTAATGTGGTACCAACTGTCTCCGTAGCCATGGGGCACATTGCCGCCAGCACTCTGCATAATCGCTGAGAGATGCTCGGAGCTCAGACTACCGTCCCCTCGGAAGGTCAAGTGGGAGGCGGACTGGTGCCAGTGGTCTACACCGTCCTTGGACGAGACTCCAGAGTCCTTGCGTGCCAAGGAGTGGGGGTGGTGGCCATCCCGGTCAGACTGTGCCTGGGCAGCCGCAGCAGCCTTGCGAGCCTGGCGCTCCTTCACGGTCGAACTGAGGCGTTCAATGGTCAGGCGGTGCTTATCAGCAGCGTTGCTGGTACCCTGCTCACCATCCCCCTGGTGTTCACGCGCAGCAGCATCGACGAGGTCCGGGTGGACAGCGGCGGCTGCGGCGGCGGCCATGAGAGCGTTGCCACCGTCCTGGAGGTGAGCGCCGTGGAGCGGGGGAGCGGGGTGGTAGGCACCACCGTAGGTGCCGCGGTAGTAGTCGTGGGCATGGTGCGCAGCGGCGGCCGGGTGGTGGGCGTAGTAGGTGCCACCGTTCAAAGACTGCTCAGAGCTGCGACGGTGGTCGGCAGGAGCAATGGGGCGCATAGCGTCGGGACCGCTGACACTGCTGCCGCTGTCCTCGGCACGAATGATTTCGCGAATGGTGCGCTCGCGCTCGCCCTTGGCCTTCTTGGAGCTCTTCTTGCCGGAAGCGCTGGCAGGGTCGTGGATAATGTTGCCATTGGCATCACGCTGCTTCGGGGGACGCCCCACAGAACGCTTAACCTTGGGCTGGCCATCTGCGTCCTTCTTGCCGGAGCCGGGCTTGCGGCCGGGCTTTTTCTTGCTGGTCATGGCCGCACTGGCGGCAGCGGCGGCGGCGGCGGCGGCATCCATGTCGTGACTGACCGGACCATAGGGCTGATAGGCGTTGAACCGCGGATAGTCACCTTCGCCGTCGTTCTGGCCGTTCATGGTGCTGCGGCGGCGCTTCTTGGCGGAGGTGCCTGCGGAGGCCTTGCCCTCTTCGCTGTCGGCATCCTCCACATCCTCGTCCATCATGTCCTCATCGTCATCGTTGGTCATGGAGATGCGACGACCATTGACAGCAGCCACGGCCTCCTGGCCGTAGGCTTCGTGCGCGCGGCGCACAGCTTCGACGTTAGTGTGCAAGAGGCCGCCGTAAATGTTATGCACACGTTCCAGGTGCTCGTGCAGACTGGCGGCATCGTTGGTGACCTTGTCGCATCCGGGAACGGCGCACATGAAGGTCGAATGGGTGCGCAAATGCTGGGTTAGGTTGCCAGACTCAGTGAAGCGCTTGCCGCAGCCAGGGACGGTGCACCCGTACGGCTTGAGGCCGTTATGGCTGCGCATGTGCTTGGTGAGAATGTCAAGCCGGCTGAAGCGCTTGCCACAGCGGGGGTGCTTGCAGACATACGGTTTCTCGCCAGTGTGCGTGCGCAGATGGCTCAGTAGCTTCTGGCGAGTGGTGAAGGGCCGCTCGTCACGCAGACAGCCCTGCCAGCGGCAGGCACCGTCCCAGTGGTCGTATGGGCTCTTCTTGGGGCCAACGTGACTCTTGGTCAGGTGTGCCACCATGGTGTTCATGCTTGGGAATTCAGCAAAGCATCCGCGCCAGCGGCAGATGAAGGGTCCTTGGTAGACGCCCACAGATTCATCGTTCGGGTCCACCCGACCGGCCATACGTGAGTCTACCGCGGGCATTGTGGTTGATGTTAAGATGTTGATGTTAAGAAATGTAGATGTTGATGGATGGTAAGGAAGCTACTATGTTGATGCAAAATGTGGTGCAAAAAAGATGTTGGTGAAATGCAAAGGTGAGCGAAAGATAAACTATGGCTTCTCAGATCGAAATCGGTTTGAGTGTAGTGGGAAAAACACACGCACGTTTACAACACAGACACTCGAATTACTTGAGCTTTTCTATGTTCAGAACAGGTGAGTAAAGGTGAAAATCACACACGCAAAGTTTGCTCGAACTCTCTGTTACGCACACAAAAAGGAAAAAGGACAGTACCTCAAGAAGACGGTTACCAGCGGATAGGGATGCCAGATCCTTTCTTCGGCCAGTAAACTAGTCTCACACCAAGAAGACCGCCAGACTCTTTTTCTTTTCGTACACTTAAGCAGCAATACAGCTGTTGCCTTTGGTGAATTCAAGGCTGTTGGTTTACCCTTTCTTTCGACGAAGAAAAGGTCCGGTTTAAAAACCAAACAGATCCTTATACGCGCATGAAGGGAGCCACCTTCTGCCGTGTATTCCAGAAACCCTCTCGATCTTTATACCCTCTGATCAAACACAGGCTTGGGCGACAAGAGCACGACGTATGAACACGAAGAAAGCACCACAGAGTGCGCGTTCGGAACACTGGAGCAAGAGAGCGCGTTCAGAACTTCCAGCTCGGATGCGCGAGCAAAGGAGACAAGAGACTCGCAAACGAACAACCCCACACACACACACACACACACAGACACACACACACACACGCTCACACAATCGCAAACACACACACACACACCCCGACCGACCCATTTGTCCGGAACGCTTGCTACCAGGCCACGGAGAGAGAGCCCACAGATAAAAAGCCCCCCCCCACTCCCTCTCTCTCTCTCTCCTGCACTCTTCCTCCGGGGGAGGGGGGGACTCACTCTCTCGGCTTTTTGTCTTCGCCTCCCCCAATTTCCGGGCCACCCTCCCAGGGGGGAGGGAGGCCCGCGGGGGAGGCGGGGGGAGGGGGGGGGACAAAACCCACCACCACCACCAGCGCCACGGACGCAAAAAAAAAAAGAAAAATTAGGAAAAAGAGACTTCCGAGCCAAGGGAGAGAGAGAGAGAGAGAGAGAGACAGAAAGAAAAGCGATAAATTCAAAAAAACTTAGAACCAAAAAATTGAAACAAAGGAAGAAGAACACAAAGCAAGGAAGACACGCACACACACACCCCCACGGGGCAGAGAGTTTAGGACACGAAACCCACAAACGAGAGAGACCAAAAGGTTTTTCGCGCAGCGGAACACACACACACACGCACGCACGCACGCACGCACAACCGTTCCTTCGCTTTGGACCGCGTCGTCCGCCGCCCGTCGGTTTCTGGCTAACTTTTTCTTTCTTTCTTTCTTTTGTTGCTGTTTTTTGGGGGGGAACGCGCAAAAAAAATAGGGGCAGAGCCAAAGTGCCAAAAGTTGAGAACGGGTTCTAAAAAATAACGCGGGGCGGGCGACGGGACCGTTCGGCCCGATTCTAACTCCCTTTTTTTTTCTGTTTCTTTCGTTTTTGTGTGTGGCTGGGCCTCATTGCCTAGACTTCCCGCGAGACCCCTTCCTTACTCTCCTCCCCTCCCCCGCTTCCTTTTGTCCGTCGCCTCGCTTCCCCCCCCCTCCCCCACCACCACTCCCCCCAACCAACACACACGCACCGTCGCTCACTCACTCTCGAAGGGCCCACCCGCAGTGCCTAACCACCGTCATAAAAAAACACACACACAACGAAAGACAAGAAAACAGAAAAGCGGCCCGTTGGACTGCGTACACGCGTGTGCGTGGTTGTGCGTGTGTGTGTGTGTGTGTTTGGTTTTTGAGGGGACCCGTGGGTGGGTCGACGGAATCGTCAGTCTCCCTCCCTTTCGTCCACCGGTACTGAGCCTTTGGTTCAATTGGCAAGAGGGAGAGAGCGCGCGCCCTTTTTTTCTCCCTTTCTTTTCTTTTCCCCTTTTCCCCCGAAGGGACCCTTTTCCCCGTCGTTCTGGCTTTGCAGGACTCTTGAGTTCGCTGCTCCCTCCCTCCTCCCTCCCCCACCGACGGCCCCAGCAGCGCGTATACCCGGGCTACTGCAGATTCGTTTCCTTTTTTAGAGCGGAGACTGTGACGGTGCTGTGTGTTCCACCGCGCACATTTGCGTGTGCCAGCCAAACGGCGCGATAGGACAAAGAGCGGCCGGGGGGAGAGGGAGTCTTTAAAAAAAACCCGCGAGCACATGCTCACCCATCTCGGGCGAGTTTCTATACTGAATGTATTGACGCGCCTTTTTCCCGGCCCGGGGGGTGGGGGGGGGGAGAGGGTGGTTTCGCAGGCACCCGCGGTGGGACGGGCAGGGAGAACAAGAAAAAAGACAGGGTCGGAACGGAAGAACGTTTCAAAAAAAAAAAAAAAACAACCGAAAGGGCCTGCGCTACCCAAATAGAAAAAAAAAAGGAATAACGGGAGGGGCCGTGAGTTTGAGTCCACTTTATTATGTATACGATTCGGAGGGGCCCGCCATTCTCTAAACCCACCCACCCCCCTCCTCCCTCCTTCCCCTGCGATGGATGGTGTCCTCCTTTCATCTTCCTCCGTCCCTTGTTTTCCCTTTCCTATCCGTTGCATATTAGTCTTTCCTTGTTTTTCACAGCTCGCTTGTTTTATATTCTGAAGGTACTCACTGAAAATGTTAGAAATCTTAGAAATGCTAGAACAGAGGAAAAAGCCAACATCTGCCGCGGGTAAAGAGGGGAGGACCCCCCGGGGGGAGAAGTGGGCCGGCCAAGGACCCCGAAAAACAAAAAGAAGAAGAGAAGCGGGTTCCTTCTCACCCGACCCCCCCCCCTACGAAAGTGCGTGTTCTTGTGTGCCCTGCCTTCACTTCCCCTCGGAAAGAGAGAGAAAAGAAAAAGAGTTTTCTTTTTATATCGAGTTGCGTAGCACTTCAAGTGTGTGTGTTTTTTGGGCAATCCGGCAAATTTTGGTGACACGTCCCTCTCTCTTGTCTTTTTAGCTTCGCGTCTTTGCTCCGGCTTAGGGGAAGGTGGGGTTTTATGTGGCAGGCGTTAGTTGCCGTGCAGCCAGGCCAACTGTCCAATTTGGTGTAACGGAAACCGTCTCCACCAACCGGTGCAATTTTCTATAGAATATGTGTATTGAATCACACAAGTTCTCTAGGAATTTAGCACAAAGAACCCCCCCTCCCCCGGCGGGATTGTGCGCCGTGCTGATCGGTGGTGATGATCTAACCCACCCCACCGACCCTCTCTTCCTTCTGTCCTGGCGAACGCCAGCCAATTTGTCACGACACATACGTGTACGGCTGGGCATGTGGAAAAGCTCTGTTTTTTGTTGTTGGGGTGTGCTGTGGGGGGATGTGTGTGTGTGTGTGTTATCTTTGATGGCTTTAATCTGTGACCCTTTATTCACATGTGGGAGTGGAGAGTTTGTTACCCAGTGGGGGGTCTTCTTCGTTCATTTCTTTGGAGAGAGGCTCTCCCTTCCTCCGCGGTGGGTGAGACGGGAGGAGAAGGAGAGGGAACGGGAGAAGGGGGGGGGGGGGGCACTTTGCCCGCGCAGCTTTATCCCCTGAGAATGTTGTCCAGTTCTCTTCTCCATGTGCCTACAAATAATTGTTGATCAACAGAAAAAATGTGGATGAGAGGGGCTTTTGGGCACGATAACAGTAATTGGCCGATGGGGGTCTTTACGGGTGACGGTTGTTTTGTTCGGTGTGCCGGTTCACCCAATTTCTAACAAACGGAGCGGCGGTATCGATGTATTTTTGGTGGCGCCGAACAAAATTCGGAAAATGAGCGGATAGAGCGTCCCCTTCCCCCTCTCCACTGTGGTGGTCTACGTTTGGTTTTTTCCTATACTGAATCAACTGAAGAAAAGAATGGAAACTCAGAAATCAGCCAGCAGAGGGAGGCGGCCGGCGCGTTCCATCCGGGAGGGGGGGGGGGGAAGCCCCTTCGCGAAATCCGCAATTTGTGCCAAAAATAAACTACGCCTGTTTTTCCCTTGGTCCCGCTCCAAAATGGGTCATGGGTTAGAATCCAACACACACACACAAACCCCTCCCTCTTCCCTTTCGTCTCTGTAATTTTTTCCTCCGGGTTCCACACTCCCGAGTGTGCTTGCTTGCTTAACTTTTTCCATTTCCTATTTTTTTCTATTTGGTCAGAACACCCTACAGTGTACCTCCACCACCACCACCGACTTCCGGTATCTTTGTAACATTGGGCGAGATGTGTGCGTGTTTTGTGTCCCGGTTCCCCGGCGGAGATAGGGAAGAATGGGCGCAGAAAGGCTCAAGGTTCCCGTTCACCGTGAATGTCGGCTTCCCCTCTCCCCCCCCCCGGGCCCGCCCTCTCCTGCGCGCACCCAACTACCCCCGCTTCCTGAGGCAAAAAAAAGTGCGGGTCAAGGGCGGGTCACTGGAATTGTTAGTACTTTCATTACTGGATCTGGCCGCTACCATATTTATTACTTTTTGGTCTTTCGTTCTTGTATTCGCTGTTGCCTAAAGCGTTGACTTAGAGACAAGACAGCCGGAGAGAAGGTGTCCTTTGCCATGGATCAACGTTCTCTTGTGAACCCCCATTGCTTAGCCATGGTAAGGCCAGGCAAAGGAAACGGGTGAGCGATCGAAAGGATGCGGCCAAGAAACCGAACACGTCCGCGGAAAGGGAGGGGGTGGAAGCGTGTATTTTGGGTGAAAAAGGACTCTGCGAAAACTAAGCAAGAACCCATCCCGAAAAAAGAAAACAAAGGGAAAAATTGCAGAAAAAGTCGGGTGTTTCTTTGTCGGTCGAAACCCTTTCATCTGACCCGGCTTTTGTTCGGTGGGGGCATTTTTCTTGGCCCCAGCTCACACCGCACAGGCCCAAGGAGAGAAATCGGTAAATAACCCACCCACCCCCCC
>PDIP01000087.1:59456-81401 GCA_002811645.1 Corallochytrium limacisporum
CCCCTAGCAAAACATCGGAAAAAAACCAAGGCGCGGGCTGCACACAACCCAGCCACCTATTGATCAGTCCGAGCGAAGGTCCCCGGACGGAACCGGGCCGTAGCAGGCCCTTCCCGAACAAAAAGGAGCGAAAGGCGAGCGAAAAGAACGGGGGCTCTGGGGCTGGGCGGGTTTTGGGAAAAAAAAGGGAAGAGAGGGAAAAGTTTGGAACAGGGAGAAGGGGGGCATTCATTAAAACTGTTTACCCTAACATTCTTTAACGATGTCCGGGTTCGGTGGGTCTTTGACACAGGCAGATGGGCTCTTTGGTTTTGTTGGCGGACGTGCCGCCACAAAGCACGTTGACCGGCATGACATAGTGCCGTCCATCGTACTGATTCAGCGAACGGGACAGAGCGTAGGTTTGGAAGACCCGAAACAGGAGCTCGTCACGCTCTTTTCATTATATAGCATAAAGTCGTCGCTCTCTTCTTGGACAAGCATGGCTCGCAACTTATCGGATACACTGATGTCGTAGACAATCTCCTCGAGCTGTTTACGAATGTAGCCTTCACCGCGGCAGATGCCGTTGTCCGCGTTTGCAACACGGATCAGCAGACCCATAGTTGTGTACGAGGAAAGAATTGGTTTAATCTTTGCGTGCTCACCCAATGGCTGGGCTCCTACCTTGGCCCACGTACCCGATGCGGCCAACACTGAAAAGGCTGAAATGAACGCATTTGAGCAGAGCAGATCCCGCAGAACCTTCTCCTCCCTACAAGCTTCGACATGTCGATCAGAGCAAAATTTATAGGCCCGTAAAGAAACGTTTAGATTCCACTTCTCAAGCAGCGTGGCATTGTCCTTGTTCTCATGAACGGGCAAACCCGACCTCATGAAGTGGAACGTGTTCTCGGGCTGCAGTGAGGACACCATATTCCCTTTCCGAATACTATTTAATTTGTGGTGTTTCTGTCATGAGATGGATAACACTCGTTACTCTATTTCTCCAAATAACAGTCGGATCAGCTCCGGATCCCACGCGTTTGTTTCCGTTGGGAGTTGCCTTGCCATCACATCAAGTAGTCGATGGCCCGCTCCCCGCCCGGCGACCCTGCAGCCACGTCCCTACCCGAACCGGCCCTAGCCCCGCACGCGTTGCGAAGGTTCCCCGCACACTGTCCATTCCCGTACTGAATGTACCACCGAAGCCACCGTTGGTGGCCCGGGGGGGCAATCGACGATCTCCCACTCACCCCGGCCTCTGGAATTGGGGCCCCCCCTTGAATTAACTAACAAGGGTATCAGTTGGGTAGGCATTCTCTCAGCCCAGTGCCAAGTCACTTTGTTGGCCATACGTTCCCAGCCCCCTAAACCCACCCCCCCCCGGGGGAGGGGGGGGGCAAAGGCTCTGAAGAGCTCGGATGGTGAAAGCAGCCAAGGAACGGTGATGTTGTGCCGCACCCCATTCGGTGCTGCTGCCACGTCTCAAGATCATTCTGCTTTGTGGCGTCTTCGTCGGTTCTTAGCTAAGCTTTTTTTTCTTTTGCTACACGACATCAATTGGCACCTCATACGTGGATGCTTTTTGTTTGAATCCATGGTATTTGGAAAGTGAGAACCAAGGTGACGTTGAAGAAGTAGAGCAGCCTGTTCCCATACATCAGCGGTGAAGGTCTTGCCCTTGAATTCCCTTGGATCATCAGGGAGGGCACGCATAGGAGCAGTAGACAGAAGGACCAATACACTGCCCCAGTAGGAGCTGCAGCCCACGCGGTGGCACATCACCACCGCAAATTAAGCAAGGAACATTCTAGCCCGGAACCGACGCGCAATGCCCCAAAGGCGGCCCACACGGTCGTCGCATCCACAGCCGCAGCAGTACCAGCGGCCGGTGGAGCGATCGAGCTCGCTCGCGGCTGGCGTGATCGGTGCTGCTTTGGGGGCCGGTGCGGTACTACTCGCGGGTTATTTCGCAGGGCCCGGGGCTGATGCCGAATCTGATCATCGGCAAGCGGAGGGACCAATGGAGGAACGGATTGACCCAGAGTATGAGCAGCGGTACGTAACTACGTCATGCCAACAGGATTATAATGATCGGTGTCGCGGAAAGTCAGCAGTGAATTCGGGCAGTAGGCGTGCCAGCTCCCCGGCGGGAGACAGCTTCCACTCCGCAGATGGTGATGAAATGGTCGACGAAGAGGATGACCTCGCCCTCGATGATTCGCAGGTCTTGGCGAGTACTTCAAACCAGACCTCCCTGGTCAGCGGCAGTATCGATGGTGGTGCTCACGTGGAATCCGGCAGATCAGTGTCCCTGCTTACCGACCCACGCAGCCGCCAGGTGCTAGAGGACAATTTGGTATGTCCGATTACCCAGTGCATACCCTCGCGCCCACTGATCTCAAAGTACGGGCACATCTACGACGGTGAAGCTATACATGAGTGGGTATCACATAGTGGTCGGTGTCCGGTTACAAACTTAGAACTGACGGAGGATGATCTTTATCCGTGCTACGGCTTGGCAAATCTGATCAATGCCTGGCATCAGGAACAGATGAAGGGAGACATTGCTGCGAAACAGGAGGGAGGTACAGACTCAAGCGTGGGCTATACAGTCACCGCTGATGGCGGACTACAGAGTCTGTCTAGTTTTGAAAGAGCGCCCCGATTTCGTTTCGAGCGCTACACTTCGCGCGTGGAAATGTGCACACCGGCAGAGATCGAGGATCATTTGCATCGATTGAATCTGAGATTGCAGCAACAGCCACGTGTGCGGAACGTGGGTGGCAGTGATGCGCAGCTGGAAGACATCACAGCGACGTTCACTCCCGCTCCGTTGCCATCGTCCAGCATTTTTATCCTCCTTCCGGGCATTCCCTCATCGAAACAGCCGGGCGAAGTTATCCTAGAGAACCGGGGACGTTGCACAGTAAACGTCTACGGGCGGCACTTGGCCGATCCGCAGAGGCCAATCACTGGCGTCGGTACTGTACGACCACAGGGGCGACTGCGCATGGCCTTCCGTCAATGTCACACTGGACCCGGCAGCACAGGACGGCCGCTGTTCGGAGAATGGGCGGTGGAGGTGCAGGCATCTTCCCTCGAACACGTTACGCACGTCGCTATTCTCAAAGTCAGCGGCAGGGCCAGTGGAGGCGCTGTGAATGATCTGGGCATGGTTACCGCCGCGTCCGATGTGGACGTGCTGTGATATTCAAAACCTCACACCGAAACAAAACATTTGATGGCGACAGAGGGAAAACCACCGCTTTGTTCCTTCGTGTCCAAACAATGTCATTACATGAGTTGCTAGAGTTTTAAATAAAGATTAGATATGGTTGACCCACAAAAACACGCACTGTGGTCAATTCCGTTCTTCCTCATATCTGTTGTCAGTCAGTGTCCGAATCAGTGTCGTCAGTGAACATCAGAGACAGATTCCGGCGGCTATACTCCGGCTGTGACGATTCATGGTCCTCGTCATCGTCCATCGCGAAGCTCTCCTGTGTGCTCGGCTGTGAATGAGCCTGCTGCAGTGGACTGGAGGTTGGCATGGCGCCGGGCTGACGGTAGCCGCCAAAAAATTCCTGTGCAAACGGCGACGGGTGCGTCGCAGGTGATCCCTCGAAATGTAGATCGTTTCCTCCGGTGCTGTGCTGCACCTCTTCATCCTGGGACGAAGACGCCGCGTCGAAATCATCAAAGAGTTCGCGCCGTGGGGTACGGCCGTTCTTCGCTGTTGTGCCGCCGGCTGCAGTGACCTTCGTCGCTATAGACGACCGCGCTGCGGTGTGGTCCTCGAGCAGTGCCTCACCAACCCCGGTTGTCGCAGCGCGGCCGGATCGTGGGTGCACCCAAAGTTTTGAGTCCGACATTGATCCGCGGTTGGCCATGACTGCCGCTGTGCTTGATGTGCCGTCGCGGATAGCTTTCCAGGGGGTTGACATGGTTGGGCATGGTGAAGCAGGTGGATTGTGCCCCGAGTGTTGGAGTTGCTGTCCCTGTGGTTGGGTGAGGTAGCGACGTGGTGCGGGAGAATTCCGAGACGGCACGGATACCGTCGACGGACGGCGCGGCAGTGATGCAACGGATGAGGACGATGTTGAGGGCGATGACCCAGGGATCGCCATGGGAATGGTTGGTATACCCTTGCCGATCGAATTCGGCACCATTGATGCGGAAGCTGAGCCACCTGACATGGTCACCCTTTGTTGCTGCCTAAGCAAACTGTTCGCGTCCGGAGATGGTGTGACACTGAAATCCAAGGGTCCTTTAAGCCCGAAAGGTTCTGATGGTTCACGCCAGAGGACATCACCATTGGACGACGGCGTCTGACTGTTCTGCTGCTGTAGTTGACCGCCTGTGCGATCTCCATGCCCCTGGCTCTGACCGTAGAGCAAAGCACTGTCCGTGGTGCGGAAGTTGTGGTTTAATCCTGGAGACAAACTCGGTGGTGGTTGCTGACGCGTTGATGAGGAGCCTTGGACGCTGCTGCCGCCAACGCTTCCGCTTGCAAAAGACCCGAGTGGGCTGGGACTGTTATGCGCTCCAACACTATCTCGCCGCGCTGGCTTATTTGCCTCAGACAGTGGTTCCATGACTGAATTCAACTGTGAGAGGTAGTGTCCGTGAATGGCAGGAGAATCGCCTACTGTTGAGCCAGGCGAGCGGCCCTGCGCCATCGTCCATGGCCGTCCATGGCCACCGATGCGGGCTCTGCTGCTGTCAAAGGCTTCACTGTCACCGAATAGTCCAGCAAAGTAGGCCGCTACTGTGGCGGCCAGCGCGGCCATTGCGGCCCAAACGGCGGCCAGTGCGGCCGTCCACGCGGCAGGATCAACGAGTGATCGTCCAAAGCGTCGAAGTGCTCGTGGACTGACCCAACGTCCAACTGAATATCTCCATTCTTCCTGCTTCAACATTGCCGTCAGCTCCCCCACGCAGCAGTCGATAGTCGGACGTTGGAGCTGGTGTGGACTGAGACAGGTCCGGATCAGTGCCTCCAATGCTGGTGGCATAATCCGTTCGGTTTGGTGGCCGCTGGTCATGTGGTTGCCAACGGGGGAACAGAACCAGGCGTCCGGAATGACACCACTACGCAATTCGTGCCATTCCGCACCTCGTCCGGGTACGCGCTGGCCGCGCGCAATTTCCAAGAGGGTCATGCCAAGCGCAAATACATCGCTCCATGGTCCCACTGTCGTAGTGGCCCCCTGTGTGTGACCATTCAAACCAGTCCCGTCACTGTCAGCATCACCTTCGTGGCCGTAATCTTGACCATTGCTGCTATCCAGGAACTCCTTCCCAATGTATGGCCCGTCGCCGATGCCGTCGGGTAAGTGAGGGTCGTCAATGTGGAGAGCAACTCCGAAATCGCCCAACTTGGCACGATACCGCAGAGGAGACTGATGCTGACGACAATTCCACGATGACTTATTGCTATTGCTATTTCCCCGTTTGAGGTCGTGATCTTCAACGTCCGCGGGCCAAAGAGCTCTATCATTGGCCGGTTTGACACCCATCATCACCGTAGAATTGGTCCATGTGTTGGTATCGAAGAGAAAAACGTTTCCCGGCTTGACGTCGAGGTGAACATACCCTTTCCTATGCATGTGCTGGATACCAGTCGCAATATCCAGACCAAAGCGAAGCAAGTCTAGTACATGCGGCCGTTCCCGGTACTCCTGAAGATGGCTTACCATGCTCTCCAACGATCCCGTTGCCTTCTCCATTTGAATATACAGGAAGCCGTTCTCTTCCCATGCGCGGAAGAGGCGCAAGATATTCTCGTGACCAATAATCTTGAGCCACGTTGCGACCTCCTTTAAGGCCTCCTGCTTATGCGGCCTTGATGCAAACCGCCGCTTACTGACCTTTACAGCGTACACACCGCCGTCATCTCGAGACCGGACGTGGTAGACACAGCCAAAGGATCCCTGGCCGAGGACATCTACGGTGTCAAAGCACTGATCCAGGTAGCTCTGCGGACTGTCCGCATTATACAAGGGACTGTCCACCGCCATAAGTGAAGATGTCGTGGAATTTTGCTGCTGCTGCGGTGACGACCAGGACAGGGACGAATGTGAAGACTGTGCCGGTGACGTTCCCGTTGTTGATGACATGTAACTAATGTGCTGGTGGCTCGTATGTTGCTGTTCCCTCCACTCGGCGTAGGTTCTGTAGATATCTGTGCTAGACCCCATGGTCTTCGGCCCTGTCCCGGGAGACAGGTATTGCATGAATGCCCGGAAAAAATGAGGCGACGACAGTGACCTGTCGGACTGTGTGGATGCTGTGCTGTCATGTTCGTAGGACTGTCCCATTCCGACGTGGTCTGGGCTCTGATACGGACTGTGGCCGTGGGCCCGTTGCGATGGGTCTATCTGCTGTCGATACGGAGACTGCGATGTTCTCATTGCAGTCGTCGCCAATGATTTTGATGAAGCTGCAAGTAGTGACGAAGCCCGCATCGGTGCTGTTGGTGACAACCGCGAGTTTACTTGGGGAGATGAACAACCACCGTTCTGCTGTGTCACGATTTCTTCCTGAGCGTTTTCCATGCCAAAAACATTCGCGCGTTCTTCCAAAAACGCGTCCACCTGCGACAAGTTGATTTCCTTGGCTTTTGGACTGATATACGACGGCATTCGGCGGTTCAGACCGAGCCGAGACACTGGTGTGGAGCCTTTGGCAGGGCCTTCCGGTACCTTTCCGCCGGCCCCCGTCTTAGGTGCATCTTTGAGGGTAACCTGTCGATCAAAACTGACGCCACCGCTCCTGCGAGAACCAGCACTGGGCAAACGTGGACCCGACTTTCCGACAGATCCATTAGTTTGTGACTGATGTGCAGCCATAGCAGCTGCCAAGGCAGGAAATCGTTTGACCGGATGGTTGTCGTTGATAAACTCAATTCCCGCGTTATTCGTGTAAGTTTTGTTGGTGCTTGCCTCTGTGTTGGTGATGGAGGTCCTTAGCCTGCGCCTAGTAGCAACTGCACTTGGGTCCATGTTTTCATTGCTAATAGTTGACGAGCGGATTAGTGTCGGTCGTCCCGGAGGTACGCTTACATTTTCTGAAGCCTTTGATTCTGTATTCTCGTCCTTGCGTGGTTCTTTGTTTTGTAAATGGTTTGTCCGTAATGGATCCCTGCTCTGTGTGGCGGGCAGGAATGGATTGTACGGCTGCTCCCCGTCCATGATTATTCGACGTGATCCGGTGTTATTGAATGCAGATATTTGTTGCTATTCCCAGTTTCCGAAACTATTAAATAAATGCTTTCCTAGGTTCCAGTGAAGAACATATTTTTCATTTTGTCCCATTCGCGTCAGCAAATAACACCCTTGTTCCTTCGCGACCTTTACTGCTCGTGGCATACCACGTCATCACTTTTCTTTTGATCACAGCAATCCTCAGGTACCTTGCCATACTTTCTCCGATTGATGTACTCGCCCACTTACACAAACGAATCAGTTCGGTCTGTTTATGAAGAGACGAGATGATAGATAACGACATCCCAGAACGGGGAGGCCTCTTTCAGGTCATCAGCTGTTCTTAAGGATCCCAGTACCGAAAAGAAGGGGAAAATCCACGGAGCTCGCTATCCCCCCTTCCCTTCTCTCCTCTGCTCCCCCGAGACCCGCCGGGTCCGGGCCCAAACCTTTCGCGCGAAATTTGTTGGGGTAGTCTCGCTACCGGGTGTGCTGGGAGGAGGGGGACAGCGTTTCGAGGTGACCCCCCATCCGCCCGGGTGGGGGGAGGGAGGCTGTCTTCAATTTTGGCCCCCCATTTTTCTATCGGCGGAGTCTCTTTTCTTCCCACTTTGACGGTCTGACGCGAACTTGGGCTAAATTTTGGCGCGTGAATAGGGGCCTATTTTAGGTGTGGATGGTGGGAGGTTTCCCGGGGTATGGAGAGCCGGTCCGGCCTGCCCGGCTACATACAAAGGGTTGATGAATGGTTTGAGATGGATCTATGGTATGTGTATTGACACGTGGATGATGGATGGATGAGTGTATGGATGGATGATGGTTACATGCCCACGCATGTAGCAGGTAACGATGGATATGTCTATGATTCTGACGCGGGACACACTGATTTTTGCTTGCGCAGGATGAGCATTTTGACTGGCATGAGTTCTTCCGGCATGTGCTCCTGCCACATTTCCGAAACGACCTCAAGCTCAGCCTTGTGGAAGAGTGCGTTATACGATGACTCAGATCGGACATGAAAAGAGGATGCAAAGTCCTTGTTGGAGTCGGAGTCAAGACCTCGGTAAGGATTTTTGCCGTTACTCATGTTCTCCTTGACAAATACGATTCCCCGGCCTGGCTCAAGGTGGTCGCTTGCTTTCTTCAGGACTTCAGCAAGGTCATCGTCCAATAGATGCCCCATGACGTACTGCAGAAGCATGAAGTCGTATGTGTTGCAGCAGGGCTGACCCCACTCGTAGTCGGTGATCGAGCAGCAGTGATGCCTGAAGCAGAGTTTCTTCGCATTTGGTAATTCAGCATTGATCTTCTCGCATTTTTTGATCAATTTCTCTGATAGTTCAACAATGTGGACGTGAGGAATGTTCAGTCGCTCAACAAGAAGATCACGCGTTACCCTACCGATGCCTGCACCGAGGTCAAGCCCGTTCTTGAAAGGACCGTGATCCTTGAGAAATTTGAAGCTGGTCTCAACATCAAGGTCTTTAGTATGTTCATATCCACCAAGCATACTCTGGTCCGTTGGATCACAGCTCTCCCAGAACCTCTGTGCCGAAGCGTACCATTGTTTTCGCTTCTTCGGCGGCAGGGTCCCTTTGGACTTGGGCTTGCGTTTGGCCGAGCCTGTGGCTCCGGGCATCTTTCCACTTTCAACAAATCCGCTGGCACAGCCCAGAGTACTCTAGTCCACCAAGGCAGCTGAACTCTTCAGGTTCGTGAACTTCAATACCATTCCTCTTGTCCCCAAGGCCCTAGGTCTCCTGGGTTTGAACGCTCGGGGCGAAGAACCAAGGTGCGGAAACAGAGGGGGATCCCCCTCCCCAGCCTCTCCTTGGGACCCCAGGGGTCCCGCCCAATCTGTGCGAATCCCCGAAATAACGACAGTTTGCCCAATCAGGGGAACCGCAGTTGAAAATTTTGATACCGCGGGTGGGCACCCAAATCTCTGCTCCCTGGGCTGGGTGCCCAAAAGAAAGAAACAATCAGAGGCCACCTCTTGCACGGAAGGGTCCCGAGGTGAACCCCTCAGCCCTGTCCTCGCCTAAAGGGTGTCGCCCGTCGTCCTGCCCAATGGAAGCAGCAGCCCGGGGGTGGGACTCATCTGTCTCGTGCAGTTGGTGGGTCTTTCTGCACCAGCGGTTGGCTTTCTCTCTCTCTCTCTCTCTCTCTCTCTCTCTCTCTCTCTCTCTCTCTCGCTCTCTCTCTCTCTCTCTCTCTCTCTCTCTCTCTGCGTACCTCTCGCTATATAGCGCTCTCCCGGCCGTCTCTCTCACGCCCTCGCGCTCTCGGTGTGTCTCTCTCCCGCGCGTTCCCCAGGTTGCTCTTCTTAGCACCGTTATACCTACGGTCTTTATGAAAAATGAAGTGTTGGCATTTTGTATGAATTAAGGTGGCTTTCCTCCGATGCGTTTCTTCCAAGTTTCCCTATGAGTTCATATATTTACTTAGGAAGCGTATGATTTCAAAGCTCTGATAAGGTGTCCCAATTCGGCTTATGTCTCGGTGGCCCTGATGCTTCGCATCTCTGTGTCACTCGTGATCTTTGTCGTTCTTCTTTTCACACACCGACGACACCTCTTCCTTCCCTTTCCAATACCAACTTTTTCCTTTCCTTACCTCCCACACCGTGGGGGAGGAGGGGTGCGGGGCAGGCTTTGTGTTGTTCTGACCAATGGAAGCAGCATGGGGAGCTTGTTGTCCCAGTAGATCCAGATGCAGTGGGAGTTGGACTCTGGGTCCCATCCCGAGAGGGACCGGGGCACATACGGCTGGGGCAAGGGTGGTGTACTTGGGACAGGGGTAGTGCATCGTCAGCCCTTACCACTTCCTCGTCACGGTGTTCTTTGCCTGCACGAAAAGGGTACAACTTAGAAGCATGTCTCACAAGTGGCAGCATTGTATGTTAAATCAAGAGAGTGAAACTAGCTAAGTGGCAGAACGCCCTTCGGCATAGACAGCTGGGTTTCAAAACCTAGGTTGTGGAGTAGTAGATCTGGAACAACCTTGCGAACCATGGGTACTTTAAATCATTCTTCGGCTTCAACGATGCAGGCGTTGAGTCGGCCGCGGTCGATCGCTCTGGGTCTGCTGGCCTTAACGCTGGTACTACTGCTCTGGCAAATGCAACATCAGATGGAAGAAGAACCAGACTTCCTAGGCCGAATTGCCTCAGACCATGCCATGCCAAAGGCATTGATCGTGACTTCGGCTAACAAGGGTTTTGATGACATGGTGTTTAACTGGCATCTAAGTTTAAATGGTCTTGAAAAGTTGTATCGTATTTCTTTGCCGCACAAGGCCATTGTTGAGGACTGCGGGAGCTGCGACCACTTTAAAAAATTGCTTGGGGAAGAATTTGTAATTTGCGACCTCTGCAGCAATACTCTCTCGGGAAACGCAGAACATTTCGGTGATAAGGCATATCAAGAAATTACATATCGGCGCCCAAAGCACCTCATGCATATTTTCGAAAGCGGAGTAGAGCTGCTCATGTGGACTGATTCGGACTCGGTCTTTATGGATGATCCTTGGTCGGACTGGAGGAGACGGAAGGAGGAGGATCCGCAAATTCGCGCTCTCACAACCGTTGATTCATTTCACAAGAGCTTTGATCTCGCGAACAAATCCGGTAGACAACTAGTTGACGAAGCCGAACAGGGAAGTTTGTTCCAAAACGTTTGCAGCTGTCTCATCGTCCTGGAAGCGACCCCGTCTGAGCCCGCTCAGGGTGAGCAAGAGGCTGAAAAAGAGACACAGCCCTTCGTGTACAAACTACTGGAGGATTGGAAGAATAAAGTGGGCCCTAACGACTCTGGCGACCAGGTCGCATGGGCTAAGGTTTGGTTCCAGAACCGCCGCGACAAGAGAATACGGCTCGGGGACCCGGAGCGCTACTGCGGTGGATGGATCAGAAATAACAACCTTTGTCAAAAGCCATTGTGGGGCCACGTCAACTGGATCGTTGGGCACGACACCAAGGTGCGCCATCTATACGAATTAGGCCTTTGGCAAAGCCCGTTCTGTCGGTTGAAGGACCAAGTGACGATGCCATGCATGCCCGCCCTCATGCCCAAAAAATACAATGGGCACACATAAAACTCAGAAAATTAAAAACAGTGAAGAACTCATGGATTGTGTTTATTTAATTTCTGTTTCAGGAGCACTGCAACCGTATGCATAGGAACACCGATGGGAGCGACACCTGTGTAAGTGGGTGCAGGTGTTTCCTCGTGTGTAACGCTGCTTGCTCTCTGCAGCTAACCATACTACACGTCTTCATTGCCGACGGGCCTTGACGGCATCAGCCAGAACCTGCAGCATCTCGTCTGTGGTGTCAAGGTTCACGCACGCATCTGTGACGGACACGCCGTACTCCGGCTTCACGCCCGGCTTCAGGCTTTGCTTGCCCTCCTTAATATTTGATTCGATCATCACACCAAAGATCTGCTTGTTGCCCGCTGCCACCTGTCGTGCAACTTCTGCGCTGACTTGAGGCTGATTCTTATGGTCCTTGCGGCTATTGTCGTGGCTGCAATCAACCATCAGGCTTGGATTATCGACTTTCTTGGCCTCCAGCGTCTTCAGATAGCCCTGGACATGCTCCTCCGAATAGTTGGGACCGGTCTTGCCTCCCCTTAGAATCACATGACAGTACGGATTGCCCGACGTCCGCACAACGGCACACAGGCCCTCCTTGGTGGCACCCATGAAGTGATGTTCATGTTTAGCACTGCTGATGGCATCGACAGCGACCTGAAGATCACCCGATGTAGCATTCTTAAAGCCAACAGGACAACTGAGACCAGAGGCGAGCTGACGGTGGAGCTGGGATTCAGTAGTGCGGGCACCAATGGCGCCCCAGCTGACCAAATCGGAGATGTACTGAGGACTGATGGTGTCCAGGTACTCCACACCTGCCGGTAGGCCCAAAGATGCGACGTGGAGGAGGACAGAGCGGGCCAGACGCAGGCCCTTGTTGATCTGATAAGAGTCGTCCAGATCGGGATCGTTAATTAGTCCCTTCCAGCCGATGGTTGTGCGGGGCTTCTCAAAGTACACACGCATCACTATAATCAGTTCTGACCGAAACTTGACGGCGAGCTCCTTGAGCTTAGCGGCATAGTCCTTGGCCAGTTGCTCGTCGTGGATGCTGCATGGTCCCACAATCACCACCAAACGGTCGTCATTGCCAGTCAAAGCGTCAATGATGGCCTCACGCGCGAGAGTCACACCCCCGATAACGCCTTCCGGAGCTGGGAGCTCCTCCAGGAGAATCTGGGGCGGGATCAGAGGATCGATTTTCTTCACCCGCACGTTATCAGTGCGGCACTGCGAGTCCGGAATTGACTGACCGTTGACAGCAACCTTGCGACGCTTCGGTCCATTTGAGGATTCGTCGTCCTGCAGTTTGGCTGCATCGTAGACGGTAGTGATAGGTTGTTCGCTGCTCATTTTGATCTCTATTCTGTACTACTTACACCCGGGTAATGACTGTTATAGTTTCCCGTACGTGTCAATAGCGACCAGCTTGTGAACTTTTTTGATTGCTTCCAGAAATACCTTCGCTCTTCGCATACTAGTGATCACAACACAGTTCACTGCGAAGTCGCGTATCCAATAAGAAAGTGGGTGTTTGCTGTCGTCAGCAACTTGTGAATCGATTCAGAAGACCTCTAAGACTTCTCTTACAAGTTCACGAACACGCACACGGAAACACGGACCGAAGAACACACGAGACACTCAGGTGGCCTCGAGTAAAGGAGCAGCCCCACGCAGGTGTACCTACGCGACCTGCCAACCGTACTGATGCTGCGGTTGTGTACAGGGTACCAGTGCCAGCGGAAAGACATGTCTGTATATCCCACCTCCTCTCCGACACCAACACTCAACAAAGGCACACGGGCCCAGTCGCTGTGACGAGAAAAAGTTGAGAGATCGCCGGGCCGTTTGAAACTCGTGCTGAACCATCTCTACCACCGCCCCATCTCTGCCAGGAGTACCGGGTTCACATCCGGGTCATGTTCCGCACACCATCGATGCGGCACAATTGTCTCGTTTCAGATCAATTAAGGTTCACATACTGACTACACGCAATCCACGGAATTGAACTTCGTAGAGGTATGGTGAACACCATGCTGACTCTCGGTTACAGGGCGCCCACACAGCTGAATCGGCTACGGAACATAGGGAAATCGGGAGAAAAGCCATCCCACATGCGGAATTCATGAATCCGGAAACCACACTCCCCCTGGAAAACAAAACTAAAACCTTCCCAGGTCAGCAAAAGCAAATCCAGCCGTCCCATATTTTATGATTCATGGTAAGTTGAAATACAGCGATTTCGGAGGGGGAGGAGAAAGGGACCAAGCGGGTTCGAAATTAACCCTTCGCGTTCGAAAATTGATCACGATGTGTCTGTGTAGTTTTCAGGGCAACTCAACGGGTGTCCGTTGGCTACCATAAGACATGTTCTAAGATGATTTACTATTACGACAGATCTATCCGAATGAGATCCACTTCTATGTCCCGACTTTTGTCCTTGTGGAAGCGGTACATCTTGGGCACTTCAAACTTCATCTCTGCCACGACCTCGACCTCATCGTGCCCCCATTTCTGAAGGGTTTTGAGGATGTAGTCCCGCGTACTGGTCTTGTGCATGGAGTAAACGCTCTGTTGGGCGTATTCAATGCCCCGTTGGAGGAATGCCATATCGATACCTTCGTTGTTCTTGGTACCAAATGGAGGATTCATGATCACAACGTCGAATGGATGCACATTGTCTCCTTTCCGGCGCCAGTGACCTCGTGGTCCCTGCAAAACGTCCGCTTGCACCAAATCTATCGTATCTTCGAGCTCTGCAAATTCTATGTTTTCTTTCGCTATCTGCAACCCACCGTCGTCGATTTCCATTCCCACCACGTGTTCGGCACCCATGAGTGCGCATGCAATGCTGAGCACACCGGTGCCGCATCCGATGTCCAGTACTGTCGCCTCCTCTAGGTCCTCATATTCCTGATCTGCGGTCCAAACAAGTTCAGCTGCGAGCGCAATCGGTGTTGGGTACTGCTCTAATTGGATCTGTGGCTTGGGAAACGCATGCGTTTGCACCATTTGCTGCAAGTGAGACTCAAAATGTTTTCGTTTCATTCTGTATTGCGTCAAGTACCGTTTTCACATTTGTTTAAGTCAGGTCATTTCCACAATCAAAATTTCTATGTGGATACTTTATTTTCCTCATGATCCCTGACGGTTAACAAGACTCCACGCTCACCGGGCACTATTTGCACGTCTGAAGGACCCACACCGCCGGTGTTGGGTTGGGGATCACAAGAATTTTCTGACCCGCTCTGGGAGGGGGTGGCTACTTAAGGGCGGGCATGGGGCCCAGCTCGAGAGTGCGCCACACAATGACACTTGAGAACACATACACATGTATTCAGTTCCGACACAAGTATTGTCTGTAATGTGACTACATTTATGGCTAATCCATTTGTGCTCGCCGCTTTCGTGGCTTGGCATGGTTGGATTGTTGTTGCGGTTCAAGGAAACTCCTGTAGGCCATGACAATGAGCGAGGTGAAGGGGCCCCGTTAGCTTTGATCTCGTTCTTTGCCTCAGAGCCATGGTTTGGCCGAAGTCAATGGAAGACTGCCACCGTTCTGATCAAGCTCTTCCTGTCCAACGTTCAGGCTGCAACGGTAGCACTTGCCATCCACTGCGACGGTGATCAATTCCGGGTAAGGTCCCGCTTCCGTCGACGACCTCGGCGAATCATCGGCAGAGTCGGTTGCCATGGCTGTCCCCGCTGATTGTGCTTCCGTCACCCCGCTAATATCTGTCCCGGACATCGTGCGACCTGGCCCTGCCATGACAAAGGCACAGACCGCGGGAACATTGGAGGCTGGCATGCTGAACTTCGCAAAGCCCCACGTGCTGCTAAAGTAGCTCGGCAGGTAGTCCTTGGCCCAGCTCAGGGCCGACCGTGTGTTTCGGCTGCCGGCCTCTCCGCCTCCCTTGACGTCGACGACATGCACCGTTCCCGTGCTGCAGCTCACGCACAGCAAAGAACTGTCGTTCGAAAAGGTGAGGCTGTAGATCATGGCCGGTTGCACACCACGCCTGAATTCATGGAGCTGCTTGCCCGTAGCCAGGTCAAAGATACGAATGAGCGTCCCGCGCTCGCTCGCGGTGGCCAGCAACGTGCCTTCAAGGTTGATGGCCAGGGCAAGGATGGATGTTGTATGTGCCGGCACGATGCTCATGGACTTGCCGGTGTCCGCCAGATCCAAAACTTGAACTTGTCCTTGTCGGGTGCCGGGAAAGGCAAGCATATAGTTCTCCAGGCTCGGGCAAAGGGCACATATACCTGATGGGTTGTCCGCAGTTTCAAATGTGTGCAATTTCTGGGGGTCGGCGGTAAAGCTGAATACAGTAATCAGATGTGGCAGGGCAATCACGATCCTTTCGCGGTGCAACTTCACGGCCACGATGTCCGCACGCATGTCGAGCTCGATCTTGGACTGGCGAGTTTGCTGGTCCCAAATTACCACTGAAGATCGTGGGAATGCAGGACGGTTGCCACCACCGACCAGTGCAACATACTGTGTGCGGAAGAGCATCTCGACGATTCCGATCCCTCCGTCTTCAAAGACCTCCCGTACGGTCTCGGTTAAGTCACTGGTGCGGTAAATGCGAAATCCATTGCTGAAACCACAGGCAAAACAGGTCTGGTCCTGATTGAAGGCCAGATAGAGTAACTGGTGCCCATCCCGATCCCTACACTCCATATCCTTGGGTACAATACCGGGGCTGTCCTTGCCTGGAGCACCTTGTATGTACTCTGCTGCTCTGTATATGTACTCCATTGTTTGCTCGTTTGAAGAATACTCCCTAACTACAAATTCCAATCAAATCAATTCATAAATTTCCCTTCGTCTGTTTGATTGTTTCCCTCTTCTACATGATGGTTCATGACATTGCCAATGGATTGTTTTGTCGTGTCTTGGCTGATTGTTCTCCAAACCTATCCACCTTAAAGTTGTGGCATACTGTATGAAGTATACGGAATGTTCCGAATTACCTTCACTTTGACTCTTCAATATCTTTTAGCCTTTGTGTTTGTTCCAGAGAAATACTATGGATACGAAAGAACACGCTCTCGAATGCCACAAGTTGAAGTCAATGACAAAGTGTTCTCAGGACCTCCAGGTTCCGGCCGGTGACGTTTGGTGGGGAAAGACAGGGGGAACTGAGGAGCGCTCGAGACTCTCGGAGGGGCGGGGCCGCCGCAGCAGAGGGAGGAGGATCGGCTCTTCCCGCCCAGTAACGAACGCACCCACGAAATTGAGCGAGAGGGGAGCGACAGGCGTACCGCCACACACTCTCACAAAAACCATTCCCCTCGCCCGGTTTCTCCTTCTCTCTCCGCGGGTCCCGTTCGCCACCTCACAGCCCCGCAGCCGCTGTCGGGCCGGTTGGGTCGCAGCCAAGAAATCACTTTTGGCCAGAACTGTCCGGTCCGTCCAAGCCGCATAGGAAGAAAAGAAACTATTCCCCCGCGGGGAAGAAGAGGGGGGGGGGATGGGAGGGCGGCCGGAGAGAGGGAGAGACGGAGAGAGAAAAATAGAGAGAAGGGGGACGCGGGCTTTACCGCTGGGGCTGCTATTTTGGGCCCCTCCCGGGCGGCCTACGAAAGATACCTCTTCGCATATTGTAGGGGTCACTCAGGAGTACTAAATATATTGATATTCGTAAAGTATGATGCATATATGCCTCCAGCAGGGTAGGGCGGGTCTCGAAGCCGGGCTGCAAACTCAATCGCAAAATATATATGTAAAAAGGACCCCCCGTCGCCTTGCTGCGTAGGGACGGATTTGGAAAACGTGAGTATATCAAAATAGACCTTCGGACTCGGGGAGCGGACCAATGGGAGAGGGGCCGGGAGGGAGAAGGGAAGTAAAAAAACGAGCAGAATCCAGGAGAGACCAAGGATTGACGGTGGAAAACATCAATACTTTTATTATGGATTTGTGCAGCACGAAATGACGACAGCCTCTGTTGGACGTTGTCTTTCCGAGGTGCGGGTCTCGGGAGGGCGAAGACGAGACTACCGGGTTTGCTCGGGAAGGGGGAGTCGCTGACTGAGCCTTTCGCTGCGACGCGTCAGCAAGGGACGTACCCAAGTCCTCACCGTTGACACTCCTCCGTTCTTTGCTTCGGCCTTGTCTTCATATACTTTTGTTGGATCAGTTGGCAGCGCCATGTCACTCAAACGTACTCCAGGCATCGCACTGGTACAGTGGTGAGCTGCCAAGAGTTTTCAGCAGTTTTGGTAAAGAAGGAAAAACGTTCGTCAGGACGCCATTTATTGTCTCCTACCTTGTAACACTGCTCGATCGGCAGTGTTGCGAAACGGAAAGGACTTTGTAAAGTAGTACAAGCTCAGGCGAGCTGTTTTAGTTCCAGACGAGCTGCTTTAGTCAACATGTAGAAGAGAGATTTACGGACGGGAATTAACGAGAATGGCGGCTGCACACTCAACCAGTCCGCAGTCGCGGGTCCTGAGCATAGCCTACAACGACTCGGGCAGTCATTTTTGCCTTGGGTTACAGACTGGTTTTGCAATTTACCATGCAATGGACTTAAAATTAGTACAGTACCGCAACATTGGCCGCGGAATAGGCCAGGTGGCCATGTGCGGGACGTCTAACGTCTTGGCCGTGAGCGGTGGAGGACACGATCCGGTCGCTGCACCATCCAAGGTCCTGCTTTGGGACGATGCTATTCCGGAAGATCAAGCCACGGGCTACCTGGGTACGTCAAAAGACCTGCAGGGACCTGGTGGCAACGTACGGGCCATTATTGGTTTCCGTGAGCACGTCACACATATCAAATTCGCCTCCAAGACGCGTCTCCTGTGCAGTACGCGCCATCAGGTGTTTGTCTATGGCCTATCGCAGAACGGGGATGACCTCACCCAACTCAGACTTTACGACAGTGGTATTGATCTGGCTCCACTATTTGTGTGTAGTGCGACACTGGTATGTTTTCCTGGTCGTAATGACGGTCATGTCCTTGTCGGGCAACTCAGTGATCGAAAGATCAAGCAACCCTACGACATTATTGCAGCTCACCAGAGCCCGGTGGCCCGATTATGCCTGAATTCGGAAGGCACTGTATTGGCCACAGCAAGTGTGAAAGGCACGATCATTCGCCTCTTCCACACACCATCTCGCACGCGCATTCGAGAGTTCAGACGTGGCATGGACATGGCCATGATCCATTCGCTAGCGTTCAGCCCCGGGATGATGAGTCTGGTGGCTTTAAGTGACAAGGGTACGGGCCACATTTTTACACTACTACAGGCCCCAGAGGGTCAGACACACGGTACGAACCGGGACCCGCAGTGTTTCGTGGGTGATACCGCAGTTACCGCAGGCAAAGCCTCGGAAGTGTCGGAATCGTCAGGCTTTGACGTCGTCGGAGGATCCGGGGTGGAAACCATCGCAGAAGAGGGCAGTGGCCTCGCCATGGACTTTGAGTCGGAGCCGGTACCGCTGCCTCCGGCCACAGAGGGTGTACCTGTGCATAGCGCAAGTGGCAGTACAGGCTCCCATCCATCGACGGGAGGTGGACCTCTGACCCTCCAGGATGTCTACGAACAAACCAAGTCATACGGCACCGAACTACTCAAGTCACTGGCTCAAACCTCTCTTGATCTGAGCAAATGGGGTCTCTGGCACCCGACAAGCTACGCTCGCTTCCGTCTGCCGCTTAGTGACCGTGACATTTCTCAACCGAGTACAGTGGCTGTGCTTTCGGAGGCAGGATCTTCAGAACGGGTGGCAGTGGTGGTGAGCGTCACCGGAGTGGCGATGCAATTTAAGTACCAGGAGTACCGAGAGGGATTAGAAAGCGGGCAACAAGCAGGGGCTGCATCATCGCAGCAACTACCCTTCGCCTTCTACACTGACCTCATGACCGCGCTGGATGGTGACCAATGAGGTACGAAAGAGAAGAAACTATCATTACATTAGTTCTCGAATCTTGTTTTTGTCCTTATAGACAAGTCTCGTTTATTGCTGTGAAAGAATCGTGGATGACATGGATGTGCTCCTATCTTTCATTTCGGTCGCGCCAGACCTGGGCAGCCGTCTGCCCACGCCTATTCTTTGCCTCCCGCAGCCTGACTATTACACTCTTGTCGCTACCCGCATCAATTTCAGCAATTCGGGTGCCTAACCACGGAAGGACTTTGGAATACGCGGCCTCGTTATCAAACAGAGCAGCAATATGCAGCAAAGTGTTCCCGCCCTGATCTCTGTGCAGGAATAGGTCAGCTGCCCGGGCTCCAAGGGCCTTGAAGCCCACCTTCTCTCTGGAGCACCCTCCTTCATCGGTTATCCAGATCTGCCCCGGGGCCAAGTCCGACTGACATGCGTCCTTGAGGCAATACACAGACCACAGACTGAGTGCGGCGTAGAGCCTGATGCCGTAGTCCTTCGGTTCGTCCGCTTCGGGAATTTCACGCTCCAGGAGCGCCATGATGGCTTCATCAACTGCCTCGCTCTCCTTTATGCGACCAATATAGGCCGATAGAAGCTCTGTAATACGGAACGGGAAGGTGAGATCAACGTGCCCGTCGAGATCACCAGTAGGCAGTGGAGCATGCGTGCGTTGCCCATTCGCTCGACATGCAACATGCAGCGGGGTACGTCCGTATTTGTCCGTGAAAGACTCTACTGTCGCACTGACCATGTCGGCACAGTGCTTGAAAGAAATCAAACCGCATCGTGACCGCAGCCACCACCACACGAGCATTACACCCGCACACCCGAGGTGGCCAGCTGCCGCACAGTCGTGCAAAGGATTGCACCCGGAATTATCCCTTTGCATGCAGTCCCGCCATTCCCCTGCCACCGACCGTAAGATCAGTAGAATCAGCGCCCTCACCCGTCCGTGCAAACAAGCGGTGTGGAAATACGTTCGTCCATTGCCAGCCCCCATGTCACGTGCCATGGGCAGGCGTGCAAGCAAGGACAGGGAGTTTCCAGGCTCCCTGATCGCGATATGAAGGGCGTCCCACCCGTCCTTATTGCGTAGCGTTGCATCAGCGCCCGCCTCGAGCAGAATCTCTGCGCAGCGACTGGATCCAGGCTCGCGGCTGGCGCAGGCAAGCATCAGCGGAGTCCAGTCCGCTCGCTTGAGCATGTCAATCATGGCAAATCCTTGCTTTTTGCTCTCTCCTATAAGCCATTTGACGATTTCTGGCCGTCCAGTGCTGCATGCCTCGTGAAGAGGCCTCCGACCATCACTATCACCACGGTCTAGTGGAGCGAGGCACTGATCGACTAGCCATTTGGCAATCTCAAAGTGCCCATGGCGGACAGCAAGGACCAAGGCTGGTGTATCCGCGCCATCAAGGCCTTCACTGGCCCATACAGGCCCCTTATTTCCTTCGGTTTCTTGTACTTCCACTAGACATTTCTGCAAAGTGTCTAGATCACCACTGACGCATGCCTTCTGCACACGTTTGAGCATAGCTCAGCCTTCCCACGTGTCCTCCATGGGTCCCTAAACTGTTCTCACATATTGCCCAAACGTCCATCTACTACATTACATGCATTTGGTCACCATGTCAGGCCAATGAACATGCCTGTTCGGAAATAGTTCTGTACCGTTTGTGACGCTCGCGATGGGCACGACCTGGAAGTCACAGTTGAGACAAGTGCCCTGCCGGTTGTGGTACATCCACTACTGGTATTTCAGAAGTACACGTTTTCGCATACCAGAAAGCCTTGAGAACATGTGATTTGAATCCATATACAGATGATTGGAACCCCTTCTGTTCCAAAGGAGCAGGTAACCGGCGACCTTCACTTTTTAGCCCCCGGGAGGTGGGGGCACATTGAAAAAGAAGAGAGGAAGGCCGGGGGGGGGAAAAGTTTTGAGAGCGAGGAAGGTCTCCAACCCCGCTTTCCCCTTGCCGTCCGCGTAGCAGGGGGGGGGGGCAAGCGGCCGCAGGGCAAACGTCCGAACGGGGAGTGTGTGCAAAGTAAACCCGTGAGTTGTGACATGGCTATTATTGAGACACGAAAGTTCTACGCCACGAAGATCGCTGATAATGAGCAGAAATTTTTCCTCAAGCAGCAATCGGAGGCAGCGCAATGAGGAGTCTTTCCAGGTAGACCGACAGGACTTGGAGATGGACGCGGCTCTGGAGATCTTGGACGTGCAGTCTTCGAGACGCAGCTACGCAAGCTCAAGAGCAACCGTGACAAGCTCGCGAGTGAAAAAGATCCAAGATCTCAGTATTCAGATCCAGGAAAAGGAGAGCGAACTCAAGCGTTACCATCAACAGAACAATGCCCTCCGCCTCAATATTGAAGATCTAAAGGCCACAGCGACAGAAAGAGTTCCGGTCCCTGCATCCAGAGTCAGTGAAGATAAGGGCCATGGCTGGGAATCAGAACATGCAGCAGGATCCAAAGGAAAACTCAACGACCAAAGATGCGAAATTCTGACCTTCCCCGTATACGTAAGCTTCAAGCCATCTTAGAAGGTCAAAAATCTACTAGCAAGGGTGGATCAAAGCCAAGATAACATGCACAAGTGGTAAGAGCTTCAACAAAGTTTACTGCTCATCTCTAACATGTCCCTATCATGTCGATGGTGGCTTAGCGAGCCAGTGATACAGCCTAGGGTATTCACCCACAAACCTGGTCCCCTCCCTTCTTTCCTCTTCCCCCTCTACCCTC
>PDIP01000087.1:81631-95862 GCA_002811645.1 Corallochytrium limacisporum
CCCCCCGGTTCTCTACTTTTCTCAACCTCTCCCGCCCCCCTCCCACCAAGGGGACAAAGAGAATTCTCGACCATACCCGCAAAATCTCTTCAGTCCCCCATAGTCACCGGTGGATAAAATAGGCCCCGTCAACAGCCAATCACAAAACCGGAGGACACGAAAATATTTCCAGAGGAGGGGGAGGGGCGGATGCCCTTAGTGACCAATTGCTTCGTACAGGTCCTGGCCATCTCCAATTTCTTATGTCAATATTAAATTCACTGTATACTAAGCGTATCACTTTTTATTATGCATCTGCCGACTTGCGCCAGTATCAATAAATCTGCAGTGGGAGGCCGGCGTGGACTTTCTCTGCTACACTTCGTCTTGCTGCCGCTCGCATCTCTGCCCACCTGCCAGGCCCTGCCACAACTCGACAGCCACGGCACGTTCTCTCCCCGTTGTTTTTGCTTGCCCGTGGCAAAAATATTCTCGGCTTCTGTCCGCTTTCCCAAATCAGCGCAGAGCTGCTGACAAACGATGAAACGGTCCGTGCGGACGCGAGAAGCTGGTGGGCTTGCATGCCAGGCCACACAGCAGCTTGCAGCGTAGGAGAACGGTAACGGGTGTGTGACAAAAACGGGAGAGCCGCGCACACCAAAGGCGTGGCAGCTTGCCTTGGGACGAAGGGGAAGATTGAAAGAAGGGGAGGGTGGTGGGGAAAGATTGATTGGCTTAATGGTAGCTAATGGTCGGCGCGAAAATCCAAACT
Organism: Corallochytrium limacisporum; assembly: GCA_002811645.1. NCBI lineage: Eukaryota > Corallochytrium > Corallochytrium limacisporum. The sequence goes on from PDIP01000087.1 coordinate 82,383, forward strand.
TTGGCGCAAGGGACGAGTATTTTTGTTCTGTTTCTCTTTGGAAGCAAACCAGCGCGTTTTACCTCCCCTCGGTCCCCACCCCCCCCCCGGCATTTTTCTCTTCCACCCGCGGGCGGGCAAGGGAGGACATGAGAACTCTTAGTTAGAGCTGCGGTGAACCTGGGACGGGAAAGAGACATTGATTCCCTGTCCATTTTCTCTGCTCCTCTGTGTGGCTCAAGGGGCAGCGCCCCAGAACGGGCAAGCAGCAGGCGATCGGTAGAATGCGAGAGTATACTCCCTGCTTGATATGTTGGTGCAGGGTTTAGTGTTCATCCTGCATCATTGGAATTTGATAGTGGATTTTCTACTGCGGCCCTTTGGCACAACAATAACCATCGATATTGCCTTGCATTGTCCAGCTTAATTATGGAGTCTGATTCATGAGATCAAGCTATTTGAGAGCCCCGACATACTGACCTTCTGAAGAGTGCCTGGCGGGGATCATATCCGTGTGAGATTGTGTCTCTATAGCTTGCGTAGCCGTTCAGTCAGAGTACGCCAAGAAATGAGTAAAGACACGGGTGTGACAAAGGGATAGATATGCGAGTTGGAGATACTAGTGTGTGAAATATGTAGATACCATTCAAGACCTTAGCCTTGTCTGAAACGAACCCTAGAATACATACAGATAAAGATAGCCATGAGCAGAACCTCGCTTGGCAAGGGAAGGCCACAAGGAACCCTTGCCATGCAAGGTGACTCGGTCCTTGATTTCATTTTCGTCGGGAAGGTGTTCACTGAATACCGGATTTGTCGAAAAGAAGAGGTGTCATGCAATTCGGCGGTAGCGGCCATCGCTAGTGATGGTGCTGCTCCCTGTATGTTTGTGGAGCGTACATTAGAATATGCGGGACGGATTACGTTTAACCCCGTACCAGCCACCGCTCACTCGCGCCGCCTCAATCGCACAGCCTTTTTGAATTACGTGAAGGCTCGTGTTGGTTCCTCACAAGGTGCTTTGGAATATGACGCGGCAGATGCGACCTACAACCTCGCAAATCTGCTACAGATCATTCTGCTGGACGAGGTACGGAAGGATGCGGACCGGAAGAATGAGTTTGCGTTCTATCTGACTGTGAATATCCAGCGCTCCGGCACAGACTCGACTCGACAAAGCACTGGTCTACACAAATCATTGGAAGCTCTTAGTTTTGAAGAATGGGATGACGGTGTTCTGTCGGATTCTATGGAACCGGTCACCCCAATGACTCCAAACCTTGCGAATCCTATGATTTCAGTGATTGGTGCTGATGAGGAAAAGGCGGCAGCAGCCAAGAGAAAGATTGCGGCCGCTGCAATCGGTGCCAAAGATGTCGCTCACTCTCAGAGTCTGCTCTCGAGGAATTCCGTATCGACGGCATCGGAAACGGACACCATAGCGCCCCTCCCAATTGGCGAAGCTGGAAGTGCTGCAGCCAAAGTTTCTGCTGCGGCCCCTGCCCAGCTCGAGGCAGACAAGCGTCAATCTTCCACGCAGAGCGCAAGGCATCACTCCGCGCCTGTTATGCCATCACCGGACGTTGCACGAAGTGGCAAGAACGTGGCAAACGGTCTCTCATCTTCCTCTGAAGTACCGAAGAGGCCCATGACTCCGTTTGGCATGGCGCTCTCTGAGTTTCATCACACAGAGCGAACCTTCCTGCAGGGCTTGGACGTGCTCTACACCGGCTACTACATTCCCTTCAAGGAAAACATGGGCGAGAAGGAGGCAGATCGCTTAATTGGGAATGTTCCGGAGGTGCGCTCGCTGCACCGCATGATTTTGTCGGGTGTGGCTGGTATATTGGCTGTGTACGAGAACTCTAGCGATGTCGAGAAAACTGTAGAAGCGATTGCTTGTCTCTTCTTAGATATGCGCACGAAATTTAGCGTCCAAATTGACTACATTACTGGCCAAGATCAAGCATTCAAGGCCCGTCGCACCCTCCTTCAGAAGGATGAATCCATGCGACGGTTCATGCAGCAGTGTCAGCGAGATAGTGGTAGTCCATTCTACGTCGATGATCTGATGAACTCGGTGTTTCAGCGCATCACTCGTTACCCTTTGCTGTGTGAGCAACTGTTCAAGGGCTGTAAGCACTCAGGCAACGTAGCTAGCCAGGCCATCCTTGGCTTGCTGACCCGCTTCTTCCAGACAATCATTCGACACATTAACGAGATCAAGCGCGACCAGGAACTCCAAGAGATTGCTCGTTTTGCCTATGTCCTCGATGAACGCAGTCGAAGCGCGGCCAAGGGTTTGGGGAACGTACTAACGGGACAGGTAGCAAATCTAGCCACCCAGGGACTGAGCACAGATTACTACGGCAAGATCCTGTTCGAGGATGAACTACTATGCTACCTACCAGACAAGCAGAAGTTCAAACCCTACCATGTCATCGTGTTTGAGGATGTTGTATTCATTGTCACCATCGACCAAGTCAACCCGAGTGTTGCCAAGCGGATCTTCCTCAAGGACCATTGCATGCGCAGGATTAGTGCCCAGCAGCTTCGCCTTGAGAAGCCTGATCTTTACGCTCTGTGCGTCCGGGATGGATCCAAAGAGAAGCGGCTGTCCGGCGGCCGCATCGCCTTCTCTGCCATCATTGTGCCGCTGTTGGACAGTGCAAGTGCTGCCGGCCTTCGTGACGCCCTGCGAACTGCTGTGGCCTGTGGCCGCAACAGGTCTTTCCTCGACGCCGAGGATGCCACCAAAGGACACCAACTAGCCACCTACACCTTCCCACCGCTCATGGTCTGTGATGTCTGCGACCGAGAGATGCTCGGGGGCAATGGCCAGGGAGTCAGGTGCCGCCGTTGCCTTCTGCAGTGTCACACCTCGTGCTTTGCCGCCGTCCATGGTGACACGGCAACTACACGTATCGACTTGAACTGCGATTCCACCGAAGTACTGGTCAGTCGCGAACGCAAGGCACAGGCCATCCAGGGTATGCATTTTCTCAATGCCGACACGGCGGCTCTATTGCATTCGGTGCGGATGGCACAATTGCACGCTGCCGAGGACAGCCACGCCTACCGTCAGTACCGCAGCAATAGCACCGGAGAGGCAATTCAGGCACGGCAAAATCTTCAGCAAATCTCCAGTGTCCTACGTCCAGGTGATTTGCACGCAACCAATTGTGCGACCAGTGAATGGCAGCTTGATGATGCCGCAGTGGAGGGAACAAAGGTTGAGAAGAGCTTGAAAAGTGTCAAGAAATGGATCAAGTATGGTGGAAAGGTCAGGCGGTCCCACTCTAGTGAGAATCTAGATCAATTACTACGCTTCAGTGTGAACAGTGGCAACCAGAGCTTCTTTTCGGGCCCGTCCGCAAATGACAGGCAAGACAGTGGGACAAACAGTGGCAATAGCTCTCCAAAAGTCGGACGGCGACGTCAATTCACAATCAGTTTCGGCTCCAAGATTGGGATGCCTTGAGAAGGGCATCCAATTCCCACTGCCATCGGATGCGCATGAACACTGTGTGCATTCCGAACCCAACTGCAAATAGTTAACTGTAGTATTTTTCATTGTCTGTAATCATAGTTAAAGTTATATACATACACTCCCCATACTGTTCATATCTATACGATAGGTAAATCAAACGTGTTGGTGTGAGTGTACTGGGCGGGTCTGTCCCCCCCCCTGCTTTCCCTGTGCGGTTCCGTGACTCAATTTGCTAGCTGAAGTCAACAAAGTCGAGTGCGCCGGGTCTTTTCTCCCTTGGCCAAAGTGCACATGCCAAAGAGTGAGCCGTTCGTGCGCAGGTTTACAAAGGCCAGTCTCAGTTACCTATGACAGACAGTTAGTTCGTATAGCTCCAGAAAGCGAAAGAGCGTCCATTGTATTGGTATGAATCAAACCAAATGTAGACAGAAAGAGAGTACAGACGTAGGCAGACGCAGACAAGATGTTAATAGGACGAGCGAGTACCAGGACGGGCCTGGCGCCACTGGCACACCGTGCCATGACGAATCGGCCGTTTCGGCCTACATGTACTCACTACTTTTCCACCTCACACAAAAAGAGACATGAACCCAACTTACCACTTAGCAATGACACCATATCCCACATTCGTAACATTGGCATCATGGCACACATTGACGCAGGCAAGACGACGTTGACGGAGCGTTTGCTGTTTTACTCGGGTACAGTTGACAATGTTGGAGAAGTACACGATGGTAACACCATCACCGATTACATGGAACAGGAACGGGAACGGGGCATTACTATTACCTCTGCTGCCGTATCCTTTCCCTGGAGAGACTCACGGATCAACTTGATCGACACTCCAGGCCATGTTGATTTTACATTCGAGGTTGAGAGAAGCCTGCGCGTCCTGGATGGTGCGGTGGCCGTCTATGATGGTGTCGCCGGTGTTGAGGCCCAGAGCCATACTGTTTGGAGGCAGGCCAATCGCTACAGACTGCCACGCCTGGTCTTCGTGAACAAAATGGACCGTGTCGGTGCAGATTTTGGCAAATGTGTCCGAGAGATTCGGGAGAAATTGCAAGGTAATCCATTAGTTTGCACGTACCCACTGAATGAAGGTGATCATTTCAAGGAGATTATGGATGTAGTAAACCTGCAGAAGCTGACATATACGAATGACGGCGATGGCAAGGAGTTTGCAGTCACAAACTTTGCAACTCTAGGACGAAGCGACCCAAAGCTTGCAGAGGGGCTTTTGGTGCGCCGTGAGGAATTATGTGAGGCATTAGCAGACGCTGACTCAGCTTTTGCTGAGACTTGGCTGGATGTTGACGGCAGTCCATTGATGATCGACACCGAGGTAATCAAAGAGTCACTACGCAAGACCACTCGTCTCGGGCGTGTGCAACCAACCTTTGCCGGCAGCGCGTACAAGAACAAAGGAGTGCAGCCCCTGCTGGATGCTGTGGTAGATTTTCTGCCACCGCCCCACTTCTCAATTGACCACAGCAGTGTTAGGGGAGGCAAGAATGCTGGAAAGCACGTTCCTGTGGCACAGCAGCCATTGCATGCTTACGTCTTCAAGCTTATTCACAGTCCACAACGAGGCCCCTTGGCCTTCATCCGCATCTATTCGGGAACTATTAAGGCAGGTATGCAGCTGTGGAATGTGAATCATCGTTTGGAGGATCGTGTCATCAATCTGTTGGAACCGTTCGCGGATGAACTGCGCCTGATCAAGAGCAGCACTGCCGGTCATATTGTGGTCGGAGTTGGCATCAAGGGTGCCAATACGGGAGACACTCTGGTAGATGCAAATGCAGCCAAGGGAAGCGCCGTCGAGGAACTGCCCGTGGTGCGTCCGCCGCCTCCCGTTTTCATTTGCACCATCGAACCGGAACGCAGCAGCGATGTTGAAGACCTGAAAGAGGCATTGATCAAGCTTCAGCGAGAGGATCCATCTTTCCACGTCGATTTCGAGGCGTCTGGTGCTATTGAGTTGAAAGGAATGGGTGAGCTACATCTCGAGATCCTTAGGGACCGCATCGAACGCGAGTATAACATTCAGACAGAACTGGGAAGCATTGAAGTGAGCTACAAGGAGCGACCCCTCACAAACGCAAACGTGAGCTTTGAATTAGATCGTCTCATTGGTGGCCGGCAGTGTCGGGGCGCCATCGAGCTTACTATCAAGCGGCGGGAGGTGGGTGATGAACTCGGGGCCAATGAAGAGGAAGACTCACCAAAGAAGAAAGCACTGGCGCCTGTTGTTCTCGACTTGGACACCAAACCACTGATGAAGCGAGGTCTCAGCATGAGTGAGACCGTGCGTTTGTTGAACGAAGGCTTTGAAAATGCGTGTCTCTCTGGACCAGATATGGGCTTCCCAATCGTTGATACCTCCGTACATGTCAAGGGACTGGAGCTGCACCGGGACAGCCCACCCGCAACAGTAACATATCTTGCGCGTGATGCAATCACCGAGGCCATTCGGAGAGCCGGTAGTGAGACGCTGGAGCCTGTGATGTCTCTGGAAATGAGCATGGACCCAACCTACCTCGGAGACGTCCTCACGGATCTGACCAGCCAGCGTGAAGGCGAGGTCAAGGAGATGCAGGAAGGTACGGGACAAATGCGGCAACTCAGGGCACTAGTTCCTCTTAAGAATATGATTGGGTACTCCACGGTATTTAGAGCCCTGAGTAAGGGCCACGGATCCTACACTATGGAATTCCATTCGTACCGCCAGCTCTCACAGGCCCAAAAGGAAGCACTTCGCACCGAATACGGAGGCCTGGGTACCTTTTGAGTATAGAGAGACACAAAAGAGACCCGACAGCTGGGAACATATGGTAGGGCGGATGTAGACTTATATAGCAATACACTTACGATAGCGATGAAGATGACGACGACCACGACAATAATGGTGATGATGATTTCTGACTTTGCCATTGGATAGAACGATGAATTTGGCTCGAAGGAGCCAGACCTTGCTGTCTTTCTCTGCCTCGTTCACGGGATCTTGTCTATTTGTTCCTTCACATACAAGGCATTCAATGACGTACAGAGCTTCGCTGTCACATCCGCCAATTGATCCATTAGAGTCCTCATCTCTTCTTCTGGGAGGTTTACATGCTTTACAATGGTCCCGCGGTACGGTAGTGCGTGCATTGCCACACCAACCGCCTTACGTGTCAGCCATGGGTGGTGTTTGCTCAGAGTGTCACCGTAAGACTTCTGTGCTGGATGCACAAGACTCTCCTGGTCGTGGTCCGCGATGCCTCGGACGAACGCGGAGATGAATTCCAGTGCACGGACCAGTCGCAGGAAATTACGGCTTGCCCGGGGTCCGTTGCTGCCTTTGAAATCTAGCTGCCCAGTCTTGCGGTCATAGTCTATCATGTCCTGTACTGAGAGATCCTCGGCACTCGGCATACTGTCATTCTGACCCATGTGCTCATAGACCGAATTCAGCTTCGAGTGAATGTCCGAGGTCACAAAACTGAATCCTGTGCCACATAGTTTGAAGAAGAGGGATACCTGTTCGTATGATCTGCAATACACCACAAGATTGACCTTGGAGCAGTCAATTTCGCCCTCTGTGAGTGAGTCCTCGTAGCAGCTAACAAACCTTTCGCAAGTGGTCTTTAGATCAAAATTCCCCGTGCGTAGGGCTTTCAGCTCGGACACTAATGCGTCTGTCATGTTTCTCTATGTATGTTCTGGTGTGTCCGTGCATCGATTCATTCTGGGACTTTCATTTTGGACGATGTGTCCAATAGGTACCCTCAACCAGCCTCACTTGTACCCTTCCCCCCGGCCCTCTCTCGGGGCTGATGAAAGAGGGGCGGGCTTGGCAGGGCTAAAGAGGCAAAACAGTTGGGGCTGAGGCCGTCTGGACTGCATCTGATGCCTTTTTGTAGTTTGCACTAGGCCTGTAACTCATATTCAAATTGCTAACCAAGCCAAAAACAATTCAAGGCGTATTTATTACGACGGGTGCCAGATGAATTAATTATGCCTTGCGTGTCGATTTCGTGTGTGTATGAACAATTTACTACAGGTGCACTGAATAATTTCAGAGCTTCAGAATGCCCTGTGAATGCTTTCAGAATATGAATGTCTCAAGGAAATCTGTTACTGTTGTGATCCATAGAATCTTGTGCCGCAAAGCACTAAGAATCGGGCGATTAAGCTCCAGAATGCTGGTGCCAATATGCCTTGTTGGTCTTCGAAAATTCAATACCAGATTTCTCCGCATCAAACAATTCAATTCGTATTGCTGCAATCCCTAGCTATTGTATTCGTAATTGAATGATATTAGGAGTGGTTGTATGTGATCTCATTCAATTCTTAAAAACAAAGTGGAGAAAGAAACAAGCAATGAGAACTGAGAAATATAGGATAATGTGTCTCTGCATTGCCAATGGGAAGAAATCGTAGTAAGCAGTTCGTCGAACGCGGGTTAATTTTTGAAGTTCAAAGAATCAAGACCCGTAGCCACGGGAAAGGATATCAATAGCAAAAGAGCTTACTGAATTTGCCTGTCTCCTCCTTCACGTCGAAAAACAAAAAAAAAAATTGAGGGATATCAAATAGATTATCGTTTCTTTGTAGTGACATCTCTAGTTCTTGCAGCCCTCGTGATGGTAACAAAGAGATTACTAAATCCGCATACCAAGAGAAGGGTCCCTTTTTTTCCCGCGCCGGTTCCAGGTAGGAGGTCCTTCTCCGGTACTGCGCAGTCGCCCGGAGTGGCTGAAACGGCGGGGTGGGCACGAGTGGGTGGGCAGGTATATAAAACACTGGGTGTCACAGGGAAGCACCAACATGTGCGTCTCCTCATGTCTTGACTATTGTAGCACACAACAGTCGTCACAAAGCATAATGGTAACAACCACCCGGATCGGCGTGCTAGGCCAGCACGATGTTGGTGGAAATGTTAAGAAACTTGAAGATCCGCAGGGTGAGGAAGAGGATCTAAAGGAACTTATTGAATTTGCTGCCAGTCATGAGTACTCCGACTGGGAGAAACGCATGCATGCCCTCGTTGTATGCCTTGGTTTGAAAAAGATCATGAATTGGAGTCAATTTCGCCGCACTATTGAAGGTCTTCATCCCGATGTCTACAACCGGGTCACGTATTACGAGAAATGGGCTGCAGCGGCATCCAATATTCTCACAGAGCGGGGACTGCTCACTCAAGAAGAGATCAACGAAAGTCTTGGACCACTATCCGAGGTAGCGGCGGTAGCAACAGGCGAGAAACCGCAGTTTGAAGTCGGGGATAAGGTCGTGGTCCGCAGGGAAGACTTCCGCACCCGCTGGCGTCGGCCCCATGCGCGCACCCCGGGATATATCTTTGGCTGTTCCGGCGTGATTGAGCGGTACTGCGGTGCCTTCAATGATCCCCAGGCGGAGTGGTTTGGAGTTAAGGGTGCGATGCCTTGCTACCGCGTCCGTTTTTCCATGAAAGACATTTGGACCCCACCAGGCGTGCAGACGGATACGAATGAGAACGACACTATTGATGTGGAAATCTTTCAGAATTGGCTCATCCCTGCCGCCAAAGCAGGATCCGAGAAGGCTATAGACAGCGTGCAAATGAAACCTGAGGATAGCACTGAGTTTGTGACGGAAGGGACTCATACCCACGGACACAAGGACCACGGAGACCACGTACATGAGGCCCGGGCGCAGGTGGAGACCACTGCGCTCGACCGTGAGACTGGGCACGGCAAGGCTATGGATCGTCCCTTGGCTCTGTTGGCCCAGCGCCTACTAACCCTTTGCGATCAGCATGGTATTGTCACTGCGGCAGATATTGCAGAAGCATTGGAAAATGTGAGCAATGCCGGAGAGAAGACCAACAGTCGCCTGTTAGTGGTCAGGGCCTGGACCGATCCCGAATTTAAGGCTTTGCTGTTGAGGGATCCACTGCAGGCGTGCAAGGACCTCAAGCTCGTCAAGCCGGACTTCGACCCGCACACCAGATTGACCTGTCTAGAGAGCACGAACGATGTGCACAACGTCGTCGTGTGTACTCTGTGTTCATGCTACCCGGTTTGGCTGTTGGGTATGTCTCCGTCGTGGTACAAGAGCCGGTCCTATCGAGCGCGCATTGTGCTGGAACCGCGCCGTGTGCTACGTGAACTGTTTGGAGTGACCATCCCTGCGGAAAAGAAGGTCAGGGTACACGATTCCACTGCTGAATTGCGGTACTTTGTGCTGCCACAGCGACCCGTAGGAACCGACGGTTGGACTGAGGAAGAGCTACTTAAAGTGGTCACCCGGGACAGTATGATAGGCACTGGGGTGTGCAGGGACCCAGCTACAATCTCAACTGCGGAGAACGACAAGGTAGGTGACCCTGCGTCCAAGAAGCAGAAGACTGACGGGTGAAGGGCCGAATTCGACGAGCAAAGCCCTTGCTCTGGAGATTATAGATCGTCTGGTTTGCCAGTTCGTATTGATTTCGTGTTGTTTGTATTTAGTCAAAAAGATGGTATGCTGTGGGGAAAACATGTCTGTGTGTGTTTTGGAGTAAGACAGATCGAGGCTGCTTGCGGAAATCTATGCTGAAACGAGAAAAGATGGTTAAAAAAGCTAGAAAAAACTATCACAAGATATCAAGACACCACCGCCTATTTCTTGTCCTTCTTGGACTTTTTCTCCTTCTTGTCCTTCTTGCTCTTCTTGGCCTTCTTCTCATCGCCGTCGTCGTCATCGTCTCGGCTGCGCTTCTTGTCCTTTTTGTCCTTCTTGGATTTCTTGCTCTTCTTTTCGCCTTCATCCGAGCCCTCATCGCCGTTCTTCATGATGACATCACCGTCGGCACTGAAAGATTTAACCTTAGCTGGTGTCTCGTACTTCTCTGCCCGAGCGACCTCTTTGCCCTGACCACTCAGACGCTTAATCTGCCGTCCTTCCAGTTCAGCCAGACGGGCTTCGACCTTGGCCTTGTTTTCAATACCAATGTCAGTATCAGTCTTCTCACCCAGGGCATCCACGCGGGCAGAAAGAGCGGTCTTGGCGGCAAGCACACGGCTGACCTTGCCCTTGTTCTTGGGTGCACTCTGACCCACCAAACTGGCGTGGTAGATAAGACCGTACTTGGGGGTCTCGTGCTTTGTCTTTAGAGCACGGAAAAGGGCCTTCTCAGCACCCAAAATCTGGATGGTAGAGGCCGGCTGCTTGGCAAGGTTCAGCAGTGAACCCGCGTGGGCAATCAGGCGCGCGCCGACCAGTTCTCCGACCATGATGGTCAGGTTGGGTGCAATGGCATTCATACGATTACGCAGGTAGTCGTACAGCTGGGCACGGTATTCGGTGAGATCAATAACCTGGTCACAGAGATAATGAATGTTCTCCAGATCCTCTTCAGAGATTTCAGATCCCATGGACGTTACTGCAGCCTCGATCACAGCATCTACGAGCTCTTCAGGCAGAATATCTGCCAGGTCGGTTGTGGCAGCGTTGGAGCACATGCCCATTTTCTTCACGGTGCGTGCAAACATGAGATTATCCGTCACAATCTTGCCCAGCTCAGGGAAATGCCATCCATACCATTCCCGTACCCGCATTGCATAGGTGTTGAGTTCCTTGTCGATGTCGTCAAGGAGACCAATAGCCTGAACAATCATAGTATCGACTTTGTCGGGGGAGAATTTGAGCTTATAGCGGCTAAGACTATGGGACAGACCGAGGGACATAGCCTTCAACTCATCATGACCAAGTCCTGTACAATAGAAAGCGTAGTAACGAAACGAAAATCTGATGTTAGTGAATGTTCGAAGGAAGAGAGTTTTTGGTTTTTGATCTGTCGTCTGGAACGCACAGAAAAGGGACAGGAACAGAAACTGAGAGAAAAAGAATGGTGCAGGTGGCGTTAAACTCTTTCAACAGAAACTCGAATGGTCCATTGCATGTCAAGGTTTGATAATAATTGTCTCAGAGGTAGTGACAAAGAAATATCCTCGATCCACATTACTCGAAAAGAGTTAAGGACAAATGAAGAGGAAAACTTGTTTCCATCACTGACGACACCTGACACACTATTTCCCATCCATGTCGCTCGGAATGTTCATAGCTCACCCAGCCACTTCTTATTCTAAATCCAGTACTGTTTCCCGCCTCCTGTTTTGTGGCTGCAAATAAACAAATCAACAACTAAATCTAGATACTTACCAGTGATTAGAGATTCCAACTGCATGCGGATGCAACGGATCAGCTCCAGGCTGGCTGCATCTGCCTGGCACTTCACTTTGAACTTATCCCGAATTGCGCTTCCCAGCTTGGAATCAGCCAACGCAAGAGTGTCCTTTGAATCTGTGTTTGCCTTCAAGAATTTTTTCAGTGTCTTGTCAATCTTACCCTCCGTAAGAGCGGTGGCAGATGCCAGGGCTTCCATGGTATCCTCATATTTCTGGAAAGCCTTCAGCTTCACAACCTTAGCGGCAGAGCTGGCATCATCAAAGTATTTGTAAATGTTGTCAGCATCCTTGACCTTACCGGTGTCCGAGACCTTGAACAGGGCCAAGCCTGCAGGGGTTTCGAACAGCACAAGCATTTTATTCCCGGTACTTTACACCCGAAGTACTTATACCTTGTTGCCAATGATCAGATACGAATACACGCCTTCGTGGAAATAGTTAGCTTTGTGAAGTACCTTAAATCAGTGCAACATGATTCAACCGGAACATGGTACTGTGCGCCTGTCTATAGCGGCTTGTTTGACCTGACCCGCAAATACGGAGGACGTCTTGATTGATTCCCATTCCTTAACACGCAGCCTCTACTGTAAATCCAAAGACAAGACCGTGCGTGTGTGTGTTTGTGTGTGTGTGCGTGCGTGCGTGTGCGTGCGTGTGTGGCTCATTTGACCCGCTTTCCAAGCACTCCATGGCCGGCTTAGCTGGTCGCATTCCCGGCCCGCGATATCATTGAAGCCACCGGTCCGCAATTCCACACCCCAAACCCCCCCCCCTACTGAAGTGCTCGACACTTTGCGTTTTCCTTCGAACCCATTGTGGACCGGGCCATACTCCCTCCTCCGTGTGGACTTCACCTACACCGTTCCAGTATCCTCCCGCCCCCCCTTTCCTCCACCACGTGGTGTGTATGTGTGCCTGCAGCCAGTGGACTATGGTTTAAGAACCGGCAGGTGGCCTGGAAACTACAGGTGGGTCACATTTCCCGGGATCTGAGCTTCGTTCCACACTCTACGGCGACTCGCGGAAACAACCAGGCATGGTCGATCTTCAATCCGCTGGTGCATTCAAAGGCTACAGCTGGTGAGAGCTGTGTGGTCGTATGATGGTGGAATTCGCCTCCTGAATGGTGTTTAAACCTCTCTCCTTGCGCATAGAGGACTGCACGAGCCGAACTCAGCACCAGCTCCCGGGCACACTTTGGAGTACAACACCAACATGTCTTCATAACAATAAAATATACGGATATTCTAAATTTACTATATGAAATTCATAACAGTAGTGTATTTTTGTATTTTTTACTCATATAATTGTTATATATATTTAAAATGACCGTATGAATATGTTTCACAGACACCCCTCGCAACTCTCTTCTCACAGTTCCCAGGCCGTGCCCACTGTGTCCATCCAAGAGCTACTAGACCGAGACAACATCTGAGCTGAAAGTACATACTCATATGCTCACTATAGAATCCCCGGGTCCGCTCACCCAATGGGCGTTTTCTGTGGTCGCCGACTCTGCTGGACAATGGAGACCCACTGCATATCTGCACGCACCTCCTTCGACAATTGCAAAGTTTGTTCCACTTCCAGGGTATTGAAAAATGATTGAAAATGAAACTGCTCTATGTCTACGTGGAGGCACCCGGCTGTTGAAATTGCGGGAAAGCGAAATCAAGGACTCCTCCCACAATGGTCCTGCGCTTGAAAACTTGTACTAATACTCATCTTATTGACGCGAATACACAACAACCCCGCCCAGGTTCCTCCTCGATCTCTCTGCCCGTCTCCTTCCCCCCCCTCCCTTCCCTCCCCC
>PDIP01000087.1:96108-124075 GCA_002811645.1 Corallochytrium limacisporum
GGGGGCCCGGCGGGGGAGGGGGGGGGGAGCACCCGCACCAGACAAGGAAGGTGACACAAGACAAGACAGGAAAATCGCCCCGTGCTGGTGGTTCCCCCTTCTCAAGAGGTCCGGGGATATAAGTGAAGTGCCACTGAACGTTGTTGACGGCCGCAAGAGAGGTGCACACCCGCGCAGACCAAAGTGCGTCCGCGGTTTGTTGGACCCCCCAAGTTTCTCTCGATTCTCTCACTTCTCGGTCGGTGGCCTTTGTATTTCTAAATTGTTTTCATTGCCTTCCGAGGAGCAAAGAAAATCCCCATATATTCACTATACCAGAAACTGCTTGAACGAATGAGGACTTTGGGCGAAGTGCGGTCGGGGAGGAAGGGGGCTTCAATTGAATCCCATCTTCTTCCCCCCCCCTCCGCTTCACTTCCCTTTCCTCCGCTGTCTGTACTGCACCTACGCTCCCGCGCAAGCTAACAACCCCCCCCCCTCCTGCGCCGGGCCCGCCTTTTTGACAGCCAATCGCTTGGGACCGAACTGGCTCGTCATTTGACAAATTGGTTCGGCTCTCCTTCATTTACGGTGTGGCGCTGATGCGGTGCGTTTGTCCTGGGACACCAGACTACGGGAGTGGTTGGCGATAGGTTGTCTTCAGATTCCATATCCCGGACCTGAAGGGGTTTGTGGAATGTATTTCAGCACATTAATGAGCCGTCTATCCAGAATGCAATGGGAAGGTCACGATACTTACATTACGCCACAGAACTGTAATCTATCAGTACTCCTCGGTTCGTTTCGACGGCAAATAGCAAAGATCAGGGCGACAGTGAACGGAAAACCATTAACGTCTGGTGATATGATATAGGAACCCAGAACATTAGAAACTGAGAGTAGTGTGTACCTCATACAGAAACAAATCATATTCCATGTCTTCCATGACATGGGCTAAGACTTCTGACATAGTTACAGGGGACCAGGCCGGCCGGGGGTCACCCGCAAAGCGATATACAGAGTCAGACCCGAAGCAGGATGGTACACCCAAGTTAGCTAAATTGGATCACAGCCAGCAAAATAGCGGGAAAATTGTGAACAGACTTCTGAAACCCATAGAACCCACGGGCAGCACCATGGAAGAGGACGGATTCGTCTTGGAAGGCCGAGACGATCGGGTGATCCTAGGTCGTCGCTGCGGAGGATTACTTCAGCGCAAGGCTGCAGATGGACAGAACTCTGATGAAGTCACTTCCTTTGACGCACTGCGGGTGCCTAGCATTACTGTTGTTGGGTATGTTGATCGTATCCTGCGCTATGCACCGTGCTCATCTGCGTGCTTTGTGTTTAGTTATATTTGGCTTCAACGACTAGAGCAGCGCTACAAAGCCCTTAGAATCAACAGTCTTAATGTACATCGTTTGCTCATTACCATGATCATGGTGGCAGCGAAATACTTTGACGATCGGTACTATAATAATGCATACTATGCAAAGGTGGGAGGAATATCGAAGGAGGAAATAAATCATCTGGAACTGGAACTGCTGACCTTGATGAGATTTGATCTGTGGGTCAGCGTTGATGACTTCTCGAAGGCGAGCAATGAGCTTTTGGAGCAGCCGGATCCGGAATAATGGGAGATGAACTGGAACGGATACCCAATATCGACAGTCGTCAATGGAGCCATCCCCATGATATCATTTATTCATCGGATATTCATCTATCGTACGTGCATGCCACTGCACACAGCAGCACAGCCCCATGTAGCAGACGAAAACGCACGTCATGTACCAGACTGGAGGGATAAGGACATGCGGCGAGCATGAGACGCTCTTGGTGAAATCAACACTAGGAAACAGAGAACATCAACACCTTGTTTGCCCATTGTCTTGTCGTATTAGCGATACAGACGATTTCCGACACCTGGTTTGTCTCCCAATTTCAAACGATAAAGAAAAACGTTCTATATGGCCATTAAAATGATTCCCAGCAGTGTCGGTGTTAAAGATGCCGATGTTTCGGATGAGCGCGGATGCAGGGGACCTTTTGAGTCCGTGTTACCCTCCCCTCCCGCTCGCAAGTACCGAAGCATCGGGTTTGGTAACCCCATGGCTGCCGTTCTATCCAAGGTATTTGCTTGTTCGTCCTAAAGGTAAGCTTATCTCCCATCGGAAAGCAGGTGGAAGCGAAAATGTAAATCATTGATAGGAATGGGACCATAGTGGAATACAAACACCGCTATGACAGTTGCACCAAACCATGACGTTCAAGTCACTGCAAGATGCAGTGAAGGACGGTCTCAAACTGTCCCCAAGCGGTCCCCTTGAAGACATTACAAAGCATGAGGGAAGGCACAAGTGCGAAACGTGCGGAAAACGTCAGGCATTTTACTGTGCATATTGTATCAAGCCGTTCACGTCGACCGTTCCCCGCGTGGATACACCGATCAGGCTGATCATTGCCCGGCACAAAGCTCAGCAGGAGTCAAACTCTTCTGTAATTCCTCTGCGTTTGCTGAATCCAGACCAGACCCAGCTTTATTTGTACAACCAGAACTCTCAGAAACAGTTGGAAATTGAACAGCAGGTGCTCTCAAGCCATGAACGGGACCGGTGTCTTGTTCTGTATCCTTCGGTCAATGCGATTCCCTTGGAGGACGTGACCGCAGACCAGTTCAATCACTATCAATCGCTGGTCGTCCTTGACTGTCGCTGGAGCGTTGCCTCTGGTATGGCCACTCGACCACCCTACGCGGATATGCAGCACGTTTCACTCGGTCGATTTGCATCAAAGTCTCTGTTCTGGCGGTGTACAATGCGTGACGAGGGCGGGTTCATGTGCAGTTTAGAGGCGATCTACGTCTTCCTCAGACGCAGATTTGACGTGCTGTGCCCGGACATTGACTACGATGGACGGTACGATGATCTGCTATGGTATTTCATGTACCAGCGAAACCTCATCATCAGACAATACAAGGAAGTGCCCCGCCTTCGGGACCAGCCGACGCGCCAATTAAATCGCTTTGGATATGCGCTCGCTCAAGATCACAAACCAGACGAAGCTCACCTAGAAGAGAAGAAACGGTGTGATAAATGACTCTTGTATACTATAAAGATAATTCACAGTAGCAATCCGAAATTTACTGTACAATCGCCGTCAGAGTTTCCGGCATGGTGTGGAAGGTCTTAACTGCATCTCTGAGTACGGAGGGATCAATGCTCATGCGCACCGGGATGTACTCCTTGGATACCCGTGCATCGTACCCCGACGAATGTCTGACCAACCCGAGCAATAGAAGCATTTCGAAGGCCAAAAGACCTGTCTCTGGTTTGACCTGGAAGTTGATCTTTCCCCGAGATCGCAGTTCCACGTACTGATCCCAGACTAGGGCAAATGTGCATGTGCGTTCACTGCGATTGAACTCCGCGTGCTTGACTGCAATGAGCATCAGCATTTCCACCAGGGTTAAGCTCATGAGGGTATGCTTGACTTGATCCGATGCCATACCCGGTCCTGTGAGAGCGTTCCGCAGACCTTTGGCAGTGAGGGTAGGAATGTGAGCTTCGTCCATAGCCACCGACCCATGTCTTTGACGCAGATCGAGCATGGCCTGCAGCAAGAAGCGATGGATATCGCAGGGGCTGTTGCCGTAGACAGCGGCCCATTGTTCAAAGGTCAGGTCCTGGCCACCATCGGACAGTTCCGACAGGCACTGACTCACGCTTTCGTTCCACTGGTCAACGAAACGACGCAGGGATGAGCTCGCCTTCACATCTGGTTCGATTAACTCGTTTGCTTTCACCGTAAGAATAGCTCGACAGTGCTGCTTGATTGCCAGAATCCGTGCATTTGTGAACTTTCCAGAGGATTCCTGAGGGGATACTTCGGGAACATATCTGATCAACATGCCATGAAAACGAGAAGCGACGCGCTTTTCAAAAGCGTCGCGGAAGTCACCATAGTTGTCAGTGATGCCCAGAATGTAAAGCTTGAGATTATGTGCCATGCGCATGTTGAAGAGGTGGTAGATCAAGTTTTGAGTTGCGCTATTGTAGACAAATCCATCCAAGTCGTCAATGACCAGTACACATCCGGTGGGCAGCCTACGGAAATCAGCCATAATGTGCTCGTAGATGTTCTCTTCATCCTGCTCTGCTTCCTCCATGTCCAGATCAATGCCTTCCGTCTTCAATTGCCTAGCGATCTCAAGTAGCGCTTGCCTGTCGTTCTCGACCATACAACCGTAGATCTGAATCACTGCTACCGTCTGCACGGTCTGTCGGTACTGGTCTAGCACTCTGCGCACAAAGGCACTTTTGCCGCTGCCACGCGGGCCGGTTACGATCCCCACTTCGCAATGTCCCTGATCAAGAGCCTTGGTAATATCGCGCAAAAGTGAAGCCTCCTGCGTGACCATCGAAGAGTTCGTTCGCAGGACATGATCAGCGACATCAATAGGTCCCAGAGAACACTTGCGTGCAATTTCACGATGTATCCGATCGAAGACACCTTTCGGTAAGTCAAGCTCTAGTGGCTCTCTCACAGCCGTCGCGTTTTGTTTGGTAATAGACGGCATTGCTGCGTAGTATATGTAGATGCTCTTCTGTACGAATCTATTATGTGATGCACTGCCAGTGCTTGCTCAAATACCCGGAAACTGTAACGAATGCCCTGACACTCACTGCTGAGATCACCAGGCAGTCGAACGGGATACGGTCTCATTGGGGGACACCCGTCGTACCTTGCAAGTTTTCGCGCGCAGGATTGGGGGGGGGGGACCTAAGAAATATATTTCGAAGAGTTCCTGGGAAGAATATACTGAGATTAGGTGATTGGAAAATGTGGCTGAATCTTAAAGTAGATCTCGAGTAGTGAATATACCACCCGATTACGCACACCGAAAACTCTGTCTTCGCCACTGTTTTAGTTTTCAGGGCAGGGGGATTCGTGAGGCAGCCCGGTTGATACGCAGCAAAAATGGCCTGTTTGCGGGGCATCTCAATAGCCACCGAGACACGACTTGTCCCAGAGAACGCTGCTCTGGTCTGCTTCGCTGTAGATAGTGCAAGGGTTCGTACCATACAGATCAGAAAATCTATTTGATAGGTCGTAACTGCAAGACGTTGTGAAAGGTTAGTGTTCAGAAGTATGCATCTTCCTGTGCTGAACAAACGGAAACACGAAGGGCATCTCAAAACAAGAAAAACACTGAAACATTCTAACACACAACGATGAAGGTCGTGGAATATCGTATTCCCATGCCGCTGGAGGTCAAAGAGTACAAAGTGGGCCAGTTGTACATGATTTCACGCCACACCGTTGAACAGGTCGAGAAGGGCACGATGGTGGACGTCATTGCTAACGAACCGTGCGAGTCACCAGAGAATGGCCCTGGACAGTACACGGAGAAGAATATTCATCTACAGAGCCGTTTGCCAGCATGGCTGACATCTATACTTCCGAAAGTTTTTTACATCACAGAGCGGGCATGGAATCACTATCCTTACACAATCACACGACACACATGTTCCTTTGTGCCCGGGTTTAGCGTGGAGATCGAAACATTCTTTGCCAATGACAGCGGTAAGGACGGCACAGATCACCACTTCACGCCAGAAGAGGACAAAGAGCTGCGAGCAAAGCATCAGGCGAAGTGGAACGAAAAGAATCCGGACCGTACTGTCGTGCATATTGACATCGTCAATGATGCTCCATACCGTGAGTCCATGGCGAAAACGGACCCCTCGCTCAAAGACTTCACCTGCGAGAAGGTCAACCGTGGACCCTGGGAAGGTAATACATGGATGGACGGCACTGAACCTATCATGTGCTCCTATAAGTGTGTCAGTGTAATCTTTAGCTGGTGGGGCTTCCAGACTAGAGTAGAGGACTTGATCCACAGCGTTGTACAGGACGTACTCCTGCTAGGTCATCGGCAAGCTGTGGCATGGATGAATGAATGGATCGAAATGAGTGTGGAGGACGTGAGACAGTACGAGAAGGACATGATTGCCAAGATTGAAGCTGAGAAGGCAGCAGCGCAGGCAGCAGCGCAGGCGGCAGCACTGGAGGGAACGCAGGCGAGGACTTCAACGGAGCCGGCTCCGCAGTAGTCTGCGTGAAAACTTGTAACTTCACATACTCTTCTATGTATATAGTGCCATACATGTATATTTTGTCATATGTTTAGCATGGTCTTGAATTAATCAATGCTTCATAAAGGAGGCAAGAGGAAAACGGGTCCATACTTACCAACTCCAGCACCTCACTACAGAACAGCCCTGCAAATAGGCCCCCGTTTACAGCCTTAAGAAACCGGATTGCTCGCTGTCCATTTCTTGTGACCCCTCCCCGGCCCCCCCTTAATATTATCACCCCTTCTTTTGAAAGGGTCGCTGGCCCGATGAAACGAAAAGGGGAGATCCTGCGCGATTCCGAAGTGCTTTAGGGGGCGGCCAAAGGACATAAAGAGATTAGGGGGAGGAGGGGGGGGGGGGGTTGGAATAGAAGCGAACAGGGTCTGGTTGCCAACCGGAGCGGGAAGAGAGCATGGGCCCCTACTCACCCTGCCAGTTCCAACCAGCCTGTCGGCGAAAAAAAGCCACGATTTCAGTTCTGAACCAGGGAGCCTTGGAGGTATGCATGTGGTGGACCGTGGCGTTTCCTCCTTCTCCGCCCGTTCGGACGAGCGCACCACGGCGGGCGGGTTTTCCGAGGAGGTTGGCAGGTCAAAATCCCCATCACTGCAACAGGGGTCGATAGGTCTGAAGGATTGAATCTGCTAGTCGTGCTTCCTTGTTTTGGTTCTTTGGTGTTTTTCCTGTGTAAACAATTGACATCAAAGATTCTTGTGGAATGGCTGTCCATGTTCATTTGTGTTCAGCCGAAACTTCTTTCCGATCTGCGAAGGTAGATCAAAGTAAGCAGGAGTCTCAAAACTGTCCCATCCTACCGACAGCTGTATCAATCAACGGACAGGCTCACGAATACAAAGTTTCTTGAAAGTGAACAAGAGATTTTCTCGTGTTCAACAGTTGGAACTTTAGATCTTCAGCATGCTCGGAACCGCTACAATCGCGGCGATTATCGTCGCCGCCGTCTTGGGCCTGATCATTCTGGTAGGCATTATGCAGTATTGCTTCTGCCCCAAGGCGTTCAGTAAGTACGACCAGGAAGAAATTGACATTGAGGGATCAAAAGATAGCAACCACAGCCTGGAAGAGCATCAGGTCGAGTCAGTGTATGCATAAGATGATGTCGAGTTTTAGCATACTAGCTTTCCGCCACTCAATGAGGGAAAGTAGTCGGGCTCCATTGACACAGCCCCGGTTGTAACCTTGTGTTGCCTCCGTAATTCATTATACATTATCGTTCCATTGAATACAGCTGTTTTGAATGCTTTTGAATTATCAGATCAAGCTGTCGAGCTCCTCGGGGTTGAGGCTCTCCGCTGACCAATGACTGGGACCCGCTGCGATTGACTTGGCCCCCCTTCTTCTCCTCGCACACCACACCCACACCCCCCCCCCGGGGGGACGGGCGAGGGGTTGGGGCCAGTCGGCTCCTCTTTCTAGGTTAGGTGTAATGATTCTTGGGTACTTCAACCATGATTTATTGCGCGCATGCCTTCTCATGACTTCACATATAGATAAACTCTCGCCGTTTGTATATAAGCGTCAAGCGAATGTAAATTCTGATTCCATGGACGGAGCGCTTTGAACTAGCAACTATGTTGACGCAAACATAATATGTTGGTAATTTGATCAGAAAATATTACAATGATAGAAACGACAGCTACAAATGCAGTACAGGGCTCAGTTAAAGCTATGGCCGATAGAAAAACAGAAGAAGAATGGTATCATATTGGCACCGCCCGTCTCCGAGAACTTCGAGAGCAACTGATTCGTAAGTCAGTCACGGATCGGTCTCAGCATGTGCGTGACCAGCAAGCAAGAATCGGAATATCTACCGAGCCGAACGCTTCACTAGACGATGCAAAGGCGATCAAATTGCTCGAGATAAAGGCATCTCAGATTATTCAAGGCCGACCATTTACCACTGCCTGTCTGGGGTCGGGGGGAGATCTCTCTGAGGTGCTTTTTGTTGGTACGCGAGCCGGCAAAATCCACGCCCACAGGGCATCAGAGTGTGTAGGGTTTGCCAATTCTACCGATGCCCATGACTCAGTACCTGTCCATGGCCTTTCTGTGATGTCATCTGTCGGAAACAGTAGCGGAAAGCTAGTCAGCACAGGCGCCGACGGCTATGCTAGAATATGGGCCATTAAGGCTAGCGCTGATGGGAAAACACATTGCCTTGAGCGGGTTTGGCAGAGTATTGACCATGGCACCCGGGTCAACCGCTGCTCTGTGAATCATTCGCTGCCTAGTTTGCTGGCCACAGCGTGCCATGACCACAGCTGGCGTTTGTTCGATGTGGAACGGTCCGAAGAGGTTCTGCATCAGGAAGGGCACAGCGCTCCAGTCTACAATGTAACCTTTGCACAGAGCCATCCGGCCCTGCTGGCCAGTGCCGGGTTTGACGGCTTCCCGAGGCTGTGGGACTTGAGGTCTGGGCATTGTGTGTGGGTATTGGGACAGCGAACGACCAACACTGTTGACCCCCACGCACACACGGACATGGTTCTGGGCCTCTCAATCTCACCGGGATTGACCTTCGTTGCCACGGGCGGAGCGGACAACACAGCAAAACTCTGGGACGTCAGGCAGCAACGGCATTTCCAGACCATAGCACTGCACACGGGAATGGTAACCGACTGCCGCTTCGCTGACCTTGCCGGCACAGGAGAATCACACGTTCCACAACGGGGTCGGTTCCTCGTCACAAGCAGCCATGACGGCAGCACTGCAATTGTGAGTGTGCCCGAAGTCAAGCCGATCGCACATCTGCGCAGTCCGAACGATCGCCCAGTTCTTTTCGCTGGTGATCTGAGCAGGCCCGCGGAAACACAGTCATCATCGCCCTATCCACGATTAGTCACAGTCGATCAGGACTCAACGTACCGTTTGTGGGAAGGAAAGATGAGTTCTTACAAGTCAGAATGACACGTTCATGCTAGCAAATAAATTAGAATGTGCAGAAAGTCACATGTCAATGTAGAAGGTATTGCGTGAATGAAGGCTGCTATAACACGTACGGTGGGAGAGGACGATGGCGACTGGGGAAGGAATGATCGCTACCGAACGAAAACAAGACCCTTCCCCAATCCCCGCGAGTATAAATTCCATCTCGATTTAATCCCCCTCCATTGGCATGTTCAATCCCAAAACCATTCTGCGTTAACAAGGCCACGGGCACCGCAGTCGGCGGTTCCATGTGCGCGCCAGATCCTAAAATCCCGAGAGACACGCTGAGGCGAGATGGCGAGATGTACGTACATGCATTCGCCGTCCTTTTTTCCTTTTTTCTCTTTCGGTTCTTACTAACTTTGGATTCCCTACCGAAGCGGCCTGCCTGCCAGCTGGCGATGCCGCTTGAGTTCATGTCCCATGCGTGTTTTTGTTTTTTTTCTTGCCGGTGGTGGAGTCCCCCCCCCGGGGGGGGGTTGGGAAGGGAGGGGTGGTAACCAACGAAGAGAAAGCACCGGGGGGAGGGGGAGGGTTTTGTCTGCAGGATCACACGCCCACGGTTGGGCTCGTGGACGAGACTGGTCGGTCGGGTCCCGGGTGGTAGTTTTACTGCCGAGGGAGAGAGCCAAAAGGGAAAAGAAAAAAAAGGGGGGGGGACCGCGGGGAAGGGCGACGGAGAAACCAAGCGCCGTCTTTTGAGTCGAAAGTCAAGAAAAGTACCGAATGTTCACCATAGAAAAAAAGCAGAAGAAACGAAAGAATGCAGAACTCAAGAAAGAAAAAGGGAAATGAACGCCGGGAGCGGGCAGGAGGGGGGGGGTGGGAGTGTGTGTGTTGTGTGTGTACATTTTCTTTTTGTTTCTGTCGGGTCAAAGGGGGTCTGACCCGACGAACTCTGTCTGGCCTCGTGCCCGGATTGGATGTGCTCTGTGTGTATGGGTCGCTCACTCTCTCCCCCCCCCCCAAGTGAATTATTTCCAATTGCATATTCCCAGTACTGGCTATACTGAAATTAAGGACATCATTCAAACTCTTTTGTTTTTTTTTCTTGGTATGTGTAGCCCCGTATTCACCTTTCGTAAAATTTCTTCAGGTTTTCTTATATTGCGATCGAAGATTGGGAGGGCAGTGAGCACGCGGTTCTGGCCCTGCCGCAGGCCCACCCGCCAACCCGGGGGAATGATAAAGAATTTAGGCACGTACATTTACTATTGAACTCCTGTGAAACAAGAGATACCTCTTGAGGCAATGGGGGACGTAGATACTGAAAAAAAATTCTCACAGGCCATGCAAGAAACCCGTGCAGGCAGTAGCTTTTTCGTGCAAGTCTCCGAAGGGAGCAGTCTTAGAAAAATTTTGCTGACGGTAAGATCCGTACTGAATGTATGGGAAAAATGAAGGTGGCTGCAACAGCAAACAGAAGCCGCGGTCTGTCTCGTGATACGCGAACCGGGCTGCTGATCGCCAGTGGTGTTCGTCATTTGCCCGGGATCCATAACTTTGGTTGCTGGGTCATGGGGCGCGGCTTGAGGTGTTCTGCCTTTGCGCCCTTTCTCTGACCAAACGGGCTTACCCGGACGTTGATGTATGCTCCGTTTGTGGATTACCGGTAGAGGTAATCTCCGGTGATTACTGCAACGAATGAGCATGCTCATAATCCGAAAACAGCAAGGGCACACGCTATGGCATGCTGCCATCTTTCCTCCTTCCGGTATAGTGATTTCTCTGCCCCCGTGCCTTCCGTGTCTTTTTGCGATAGTAACGAAGCAAGTGTTCACCGGTTTCTGTATGGTTGTTCCGCATCACCGTTCTCATACCATTTTCACAGCCTGCGTATCGCTGACATTCTGGAGATGTCGATGATGATGCCTGGATAGGTGCATGGGATTTGCATGAAACTCACACATACTCACATCTTGGTTTGAGTGGGACACCAGTCACCAACACTGCTGCCAATTCTTCACCATTAATCTTCAATCATCGTTCAAATGGGCACACCACACAGTCCCACCAACACAAGTGTGGTTCCGTCGATGCACTTGCTGTCGCTGCCGTGCGTGTTTGCGTCTGCTCAGCTTGGGCGACACCCCGTTGCTGTCCTGTGTGTGTGTGTTCGCAGGGTTTCGGTCGCCGGGTACAAGACTGTCCAAACTCTTCCGTGTCGATAAAAAATTCTAGCGGGATTGTCCTGGTGTAATTTAGTTTTTGGGAAATGCCGTGGAGAGGGTAAGTCAACAGGAGGACACGGTGGGGGTGTTAGAGGGAGGGGGAAAAGGCGAAGAAATAATCTGGTGGGGAGCGCGATCGGTAGGGGTTTATCGTGGGTGGGTTCCTTCTGGTTTCCGGCAGGAAGTTGGTAATAATGGTCCTGCGGAGAAGTTGGACCGATTGCTCGCCTCTTATGGACAGGATGGATAGAGATGAATGATGTCAATAACAGTCTCGTGCTTGCATGAGAAGATGGAACGTCTGCTCCGCAACAACCGTGCGCCCTTAGTGTGTAGGTATTAAGAGCATATCATGGTTCCCAATCTGGAGGGATCGCGTTGATCTCCCGTTCGATGAAGTTTATGTTCGAAAGAATTAAACGACGACATGTACTGCAACATACCCACGCATACAAAGTTATAGCCAAGGGAAGAATTAAAGCGACTGAAAGACAAACAGAACGAAACAGACCTCTACAAGAAGAATAGCAACAATGTTGATGGCAAAGACAACTGCATCCACTCTTATCCGCAGCAGCGGATTGCCCTCTCGTTTCATGGTCCTGCGCTCTGTGGCAGCACCGGGCATGATCCGCATGCGCTCCACCGCAGCAGCAGCTTCTTTGAATACCGATGCTGAAGAGCCGGTAGAAGTCGCTCCTACGACCTACCGTGCCGGACAGTATACCATCTCCGTCCCGGCGGATGCCCACTTCCGCAGAACCGGCACCAGCAACCCGGTAACCCACAAGAAGTTCATGGAAACGGATTCTAACCAGGATCAGGCACTGGCGGCCATCAATGGCGACAAATACAAGATCGCAGGCGGCCCCGAATTCCAGCAGGAGCATGTCTGGTCCCCCACGGAGCTCCATGGCGTTGAGATCACGCATAAGGACACCAAGGACTTCACTGACCAGATCGCCTTCAGTGCTGTTGAGATGGTACGCTCTGGCTTTGACTGGGCCAGTGGCTACACTGATGCCAAACTGAGTGTCAACCAGTGGCTGACACGCATTATCTTCCTGGAGACCACTGCTGCTGTCCCAGGCATGGTGGCGGGAGCTTTGCGCCACTTCCAGAGCTTGCGGCGCATGGAGCGTGAAGGTGGATACCTGCACACGTTCCTGGAGGAGGCAGAAAATGAGCGTATGCATTTGATGACTGCTCTGGCAATGAAGCGACCGGGAGCTTTCTTCAAATTGGCGGTCCTCGGTGCTCAAGGTATTTTCACAAATATGTTTGCCCTAGCCTATTTCACTTCGCCCCGGTTCTGCCATCGTTTTGTGGGCTACCTTGAAGAGGAAGCCGTCAAGACATACACGCGTCTTTTGGGAGAGCTGGATGAGCCTCACTTGGAGGAGTGGGCCACTCAACCCGCGCCTCAAATCGCTGTGGACTACTGGAGGCTCAATGACGACGCAACGGTCAAGGATGTGATCTTGGCCATTCGTGCTGATGAGGCCCACCATCGGGTGCATAACCACACTTTCTCGGATATGCTGAAATTGGGTCTGCCCGCGGAGAAGATCTAAGTTGCCAAGGGCATTGCATGAACATCTCAATGCATGAAAATCACTCAATGTGCATGCGTAACTCCAACCCAAAAGACTAACCCAGAAACACACAAGCCGGGGAGCAAGTCCAATTGATTTCCCCTACAAAACTTTGTATACAAACAGTAGCTATCGCATATTTTCAATGTAATTTCGATTCACTTGCTGCTTTTTTCGCGTGTGATTTCAGCCCTTCTCGGGTATATTACATATACCAAGACACTGCGTCTTCAGTCCCTGTGTTTGATTGGATTTTTTAATACTAAAAGTATTGCGTAGCAGTCAATCAGAGACTGCCCTAAACAAACAAAACAAAGGTGCTTTGGGGAAGGGGGTAAGAGGAAGAGAAGGGAGGGGGGGGAGAATGCGCACCGGGTACTGACGGAGCAAAGTGTACGGCACAAAGCACACACACTCCTTTCGTGTGGCCCTCCCCCCTTGTCTACCGATATCGCGTGCAGTAGTATGGTTGGTTCAGCTGAGCGGGGAATACAGCTTTCTGATTCCACGATACAAGGACCGGCCTGTGAGCAATTGGGGCGATCATTCGTATGTAGCTGATGTGGAATGCTCTGACAACGCTGCGTTTACCTTGAGTGAAATTCTCTTTTCTACTATTTCAAAGTCATACCACAGACTCAGAGACTGTAGCAATTTCGGAACAGCAGCAAATCCATAACTTGAATGGCTGAGTGGTAGTTGTTTGCGTGTGGCCAGTGTGGGTTCGGTTTCGTGTACTCTCAGGAAAAGCACACGGCGAAGCCACCAAGATAGACAAGGCCTTGAAGGGAACATCTAGTCCAATAGAACAGAGAAAGGAACCAAAAGAACGTTTAGTGGGAGGTCATTTGTTTTGTTCCCTCCGTAGTCAATGTGGAATTGTGTTTAGAGTCCCAGGGGATCCAACAGAAAGACCACACGTTTTAACGAAGGACTTGAAGTAAGAAGTCCGAAATATTATTTTAGCTCAAATCAAGATAAAGACAAACCAGAATGTCGGGCCGTATCAATCCTCGTCACACTTTTGGACCGGAACACGTCCGTCGGGTTCAGCGGCTGTACCGCCACAGCCTGAAGAATATCCTTAACTGGACTGTTATTCGCCAAGATTGGCGTGATGAGGCCCTGAAACTGCGGGATCGCTTCGACGCCAACATGTACATCTACGACTACGATAAGGTACAGAAACTAGTCGAGGAAGGTGAAGCTGAATTGGAAAGCAAACGGCATCCTGAGCCTTACGTTCGTCCTTGGGATGACAAGGGCACCAAGTTTGAACGCAACATCCCTCCACCCGCTCATATCTGCGAAATGACCCCCGAGGAGGAGGCCTGGTACAATATGCGTCACCTGGAGAGCAAGAAGTGAAAGTGAAAATCGAATAATGCTATATCTTGATCCTGACTAGACCGATATCAGGTCGTGTTTTTTGCATGCAATGGACAAAAGTCACCCTTTTGTCAAAATGGCCATTAAACGAAACACAAAGGTAAGAATTTCACATGAAACCATCCTCTCTGTCATTTGTTTGATGACGACTATATTGGTGTGCTATTCTAGTTTATTTGCTCTTGCAATTTGTGACGGCGTTCTCCACTTGTCACAGCCTTTTCAGCGCGGGCAGTCCCAGAAGCTCGAGTCCCTGCCGCAATAGACTCACGGTCAGTCCAAAAACAACGTAGTGCGCATACGCTTCATTGGGAGCGGCATTAATCAACGACGGACCAGACTGAACGCACCGATTTGACGCTTTAGCTAGCGCCAGCAGCGACGTTACGAAGACCACAGGCTCGCGCTTTGCAACAGACTCTCGAAGGGCGGCGTCGTGACGGCTAATCGTCTCGAGCAACCGTTGGGCGGAGTCGTTGATAAGCAGAGCGCAATCGCACGCGGACAGCATCTCACTAGTGATCGCAGGCGCGTATGGGTCGCCAGGGTGGTTGATCGGTGGGATTACTGACGTCGATATGGGCTCTGCCTCCTCCTGATCCAGAGCCCCATCATCGATTCTGAGCAGGTCGCGGTCCCCGTGTCGATCCCGCACCCGTTGCATGACACTGCATAGTCGTGAGTGTGTGTACTGCAAGTAGGCTCCACAGTCTTCCCCTGTAAGCTTTAGGACTGTTCCCCAGTCAAAATCGTAACCACGAATCCGCTGCTTCTTGAAGTCATGCACGACAATGCTAGACAGGGCAAGAGCGAGTGCCGTCTGCTGAGGATCGGTTACCAGGGCGTACCGCTCCGGATTCTGTTGCATGAGCTCATGACACCGGTCCTCTGCCTCAGACAGAATATCCCGGAGCAGTACGGATGTGCCTTTGCGCGTGGACATGCCACGGACCTGGCCAACGTGCACGCACTCCAGTGAAGCGGCGACGTCTGGGCGCTCGAGGGCCTGGAGCAGGGCGCGGAGTTGACGAAAGTGCAGCTCCTGCTCACGCCCGACCACATAAAGCAGTGTGACGTCATCGGGCTTGAGTTCGGGATGATGGGACAGGGCGAGGTCGAAGCGCCGTTCTGCGTCCGCGACGTCACGCGCAATGTACACCGGTGTGCCATTGCCTCTGGCGAGTAGGGCTGGGGGCAGGTCACTGCTGTTGTTTTTCATTTCTGCTCCATCTAGCTCTTTACCATTCTTGGTCTCCTTCATGTTTTCGGTTTGTATCTTATTTTTCTGATCCTGTCGGGACTGCTGATCACTGCGCACCAATCCTTGATCGACTCTCTTCTGTCTCTGCCCTGCATTGAAGTGCACAACAGCGGCACCGTTTTCTTCCTCAGTGACTCTGCCCAGGGCCCGGAGACGCGTGATCGCGCGGTAAGCGTCTGGTTGGGCGTCACTCTCCGAAGCGATCTCGTCAAAGTGGACACCCAGAATCGCGTAAATATCCCGGTATTCATCTAGGCTCTGGTGGCGGTGTTGGGCCCACTGCAACATTAGGTCATGGTCCCTGGCCTCTAGTTTCTGCGTCATGCGCTCCACCAGGGTGGCGAACTCGGTGTCCTGTTCTGCAAGCCGCGTGCTATCAACGTAAATGCTGACTAAATCACGCAGTGTGAGCTTGAGCATTGTGTGACGAGACAGGTTTCTCCGGTGCAGTCCTGCACAGAGCACTCCATATTGTCTACCCCAGTCCCCCATGTAGTTCATGGCATGGACGGTAATGTGATGATGGCGGTGGTGCTTTTGTCGGTGCTCATGTTGATGATGAGGGAGAGCGCGATGTGGGCGCAGATGGTGATGTTCTAGCGGTATTGACGATGCTGGCTTAGCATGTTGTTGGACAGCAGCGCCATGGTCGGAAGAGTCAATAAAGTGATCGTCCTCCGGCCCGAGATCACGCAATTTCTTCAGTCCGCGCACGAGAAAGGCACCGAGCAGGGTTGATCGCAGGTGCCCGGCGTGAAACGGCTTAGCGATGTTCGGGCTCGAATACTCGACAATGTAATGGTGGCGCTGTTTCTTGTCGACGGGATCATTGTGATGGCCCTTCTTCTGCTGTTGTGGATCACCCACAGTGGTGGATGAATGAGACAGCACAGACTGCTGTAGTCCACACATCACCTGTCCTTGGGGCTGCTGCATAAAATATTTAAGCACCCATTCAGCAAATGTTGCCCGCTTGATCTGAAGGTTTAGGATTGGACCCTGGGCAGATACGGATTCGATAACTTTTCTTGCACTGTCAGCCATTGGTGTTCTTGAGTCTGAATCTGTCTCCCACACTTTACAAAGCTGCGTTGAAATGGCCAATCCAAGCGATTTGACGTCCTTCGCTGGAATCTCGGCGTCGAGGCGGCGAACAATCCCGGCGAGCATTGGCGACCTGAGTGTCACGATTCCAGCATGGGCCGCATTGTTTGGGCGGGTCAGGCATTCCTGTACCATCCTTTCTGTTGCCATTGGCGTTGTTCTATACTTTAACGTTGACTCCAGGATCTGTTGCACCGGTGCCGCCAGTACTCTTGCCACGTGGCGGCGTAGGAAGTGTTCTGCTGTCATCGGAGTTGAGGATTTCCGAAAACCTACCGTTGTTTCATGTCATGATGTCCAACACATGATGATTTGTGATGATACAAAAAAGTCCGTGATTTAGTTGACCAGTGGTAATCATGTCCGAGCACACGCTCGTTCGATCAGTTCAGTCCCTGCGCTCGCGTTCCGAACTTAGTGCATGCGAGGCACTCATATGACCGTCAGTAGGTATCATGTACATCAACACAATAATCTAACGCTTACATACCCGACAGAAAATTGGGTTTACGGATAATCACATTCATGACATGACCAAAATGCCTGCAACCAATTACATCGCGAACGCACAGAGAGAGAGTGCGTGTGCATCCGGCGAAGCTCACAGTCTACCCCGCTCCCTTTCTTCCAGGTAGTCCGTACATCAGAGTACGGTCCGGCCCCGCAGAAGGGGGGGCGGAGGGTGGGTGGGATCCTGAGACCCCAGGGAGAGAGAGAGCGTGTTCGGACGTGGCGGTCGGGGCATGAAGAACGTTGACACGAAGGTGCGCCACCCTTTTATTGTTTTCTTTTGGTCTTTTTTGTCGAACTGGGATCATACCCAACGCTGAGTAGATTTTTTGCAACCCCCTTTCGGGGGGGGGGCCTTTCGCCCTTTGCCTTGGTTTTCGCTTCTTCCTGCCGCTGGCACAGCTTTGTGATATTCTTACTCGGGCACCAAGGGACGCGATCTGATCTCTGTGATGCAGGTGTTGCTCCACCCAGCACTCTCTTCGATTCTTACCAGCTGGTGATCACTGAGAAAAGGTACTTGTAATTATTGGAACCGCTGGTCAATTTGATCTATCAATTGGACGGCTATTCTTCGTCACATTGTGTAGGCCCTATGCACTTGTGCTGCCGGTACGGAGTAGTCGGATCCAAACATTTCCCCCATACACACCGATAGAGAAACACAAACAAGAATGACAGCCAAGGGCGCGACCGTGACCAACCCCAACATGACCAAGAGCGCCGGCAGTACCGGCCGGCCTGCAATAGCGACTTCTAAGACTTCGGCCCACAGTCACTCAAAAGTCCCCATGCAGAGCAGCAATCTACGCAAGACAACTGTCGTAACTCCATACTACCGAAAATATCGCACTGTGGGCCTGTGCCTCGCCGCTCGTGAACGTAGCGATGATCTCCTTCTCCGCTATATTTCGGCCAAGGCACCAAATCCCACTGAACTCGCAGGGGAGTGGGCGGGAATGCTGCCATATGACCGGCGCAGTGACGTCCGTGTCTTTTGGCAGGAGACTGACCAGGGCTACTGGCTCGGGCGCGCCTTTGTGCCAGGAGCAGGGACTAATCCCACTCACGGTTCGGGTTACAATATCTGGGGCAGGGCCGGACAGATTGAACGGAGGGAACGCTTCGACTGGGAGATAGCACCTTCTGCTGTTGATGCGAAGCCCGCCTTGATAATGCGCTATGACCGCTATTTGAACGGATCCAGCGCCATTGGACGCGTGGATGAGCTCCGTGTACTAGAGAATGGCGTTTTTGTAGGAATTTATCAGTCCCGGATCGCTTTACCGCCCTTTACGCGCGTCGCAAGCAGCACATCAGTGGAAGGCAAGGGTCAAGCCAGCGCAGGTCCTATGTCGCGGTTCGAGGTATTTCTCTTGGGCGGACCGGTGTCCATGATGTGTCCCGGACCGGACGGTACTAGTGACAATGGCACAGGCGCGGCAGAAGCATCCACTTCGTCTGCTGGGGAGCCTGAGTTGGCAACGTGGACCAGCTCTCTAATCGATCCACATTTGGCGACAATCCGGCTCTGCCGCATTGTGACGACTCCGTTCCTGACGCGCCGTGTACTGACCGCGTTCCTGGCCTGGGTTGCCGGCTGGAAAACAGATTCGGGTATTATCCCACCAGCAACCCTGATGCGGGGCCCCCAGCCAGAGAGCATGGGAGACCGCGTCACTCGCAAGGCGTTGGCGTGGAGTATATCCATGGCACCAGGTTGGTTCAAGCGCCTGTGCCACGGTGCCGGGGAGTCGCGAACTTCGACTGTGCTGGAGTCAGACGGATTTGCCGACTCACAACAGTCTTTTCCAGGGCTTGACGAGGACCAACGTTTCCTGCTCGGCGTGATGACCGTGCTGAAGCCCATTGATAAACTTTTGGAGTCGCCAATGCCTTCCAACGCTGAGCTCAGAAGAGTGCTGCGTCGAGTCGGTGAGCAGGCTGCCGGGTTTTCAATAGCCGACGCCACCGTTACACCGACAACGGTCGCAGGAGGGGCCGGACCCCGGGTGGCGTGGCTCTACACCCCGAATTGTCTACTGGACGGAGATGGTAAACACAAGGACCAAGTTCGAGGCCTGGTTGTCTACTTCCACGGCGGAGGCTGGGTCCAGGGGGACCTACTGGGCTTTGACCCCTTCTGCCGCCAACTTGCGGTGAGTGCCAAGGTTAAAGTTTTGTCCATCGACTATCGTCTTGCACCAGAAGATGTTTACCCGGCCGCCCTTGATGACTGCACCGCAGCCTTTCTGGATGCGGTGGCGCGGGCGGAGTCAGACTTCGGCTGCGATCCTGACCGTGTCGCTGTCGCTGGCGACAGTGCTGGCGGACACCTGGCCGCGACCGTTTGCCACCGCCTCGTGCAGGACACAGTAACGACGACGGACAAAATTCGCTCTACCGTGCTGGAGGATGCCAAGGGGAGCACCAAATTGTCGATGTTGATGGATGACAACAAGCGGAAGGGACTGACTATGAAGCCAGCCGCCCAACTGCTCTTGTATCCTGTAACGGACTGCTATGACTGGTTCCCGAGCAGACTGGAGAACTACCCAGGGCTCACTCTCGACGAAATGGTCCGCATGGAGGACACTTACTTTCCTCCGGATGTGGACCGCAAGCACCAATCGGTCAGCCCATTACACGCGCCCTCTTTCGAGGGACAGCCGCCTGCAGTCGTGCTCACTGCCGGATTTGACATTCTCCGCGACGAGGGCGTGGCGTACGCGGACCGTCTACGCGCAGCGGGAGTAAAGGTTGAACACTTACACGAGGCTGGCGCAGTGCATGGGTGTTGCCTGCAATTGGTCGCATACCGTCGGACAGTAGAGGAGATTGGACAGGCGTTGAACATGCTGCTGAGCAATGCGGGCAAAGTTTATTGAAGGCCAGAAAGTTTGCAATAGAAAGCTCTTAAACGGCTCTAAACTGAACACATGTACTGTGACCTTTAAGAAGTGATGGTGAGCGACGACAAGATCTCACCTAAGAATAAATGATGATGAAGTTCTTGCTACGATGACGTACAGGAAGTAATAAATAACGCGACGACCAACATACAGACATGTCTACGGCGGCTGTATTTTGTCCTTAGTCCAAGAGCACAATGTCCTCCTGCGATTGCGATGGTTCCCCCGGCTCGTGGACTTCCCACCGCTTTGTCTGCTGATTGAAGTTGAGCCGGAGTGGGTGCTCCGCAGTGTTCCCATGCGCCTCGATCAGTGCCTTAATTTCTGGATCCACGACAAGGTCTTGAGTGCCACGGATAGGTCGGCTACAGATTGGACAATTGTCTCGCAGAGGCGCCTTCATATTACCCTCAATCAGTTTCTGCAGATCACGCGCTCTTCGCGTAGCCGCCCTCTCGGCGGGTGTCCGCTTCTGTCGTTTCGCGACGCGAGCCGCCTCCAATTGCCGCTCCCGGGACCGCTGGAGATCTTCAATCTCCGCTTGCTTCCTCTGTCGAAGGTAGTTCAGAAAGGCGTCGCGATCAAATACCTGCCCATGCCGACAACCCACTGCCCGGCACGGCATATGAATCGGCAGCCGCGTGATTGGATCGATGAGCTCTACTGTCTCCGCAGCTTCGACAAGGTCAGGTCCATCAGAGCTTGCAACTCCTCCGTAGATGTCGGACTGCCCAACTAACGATTGATTGGATTGCAACTGTTGAAGAGGCATATGTCCCTGTTGTGCGCGTCTGCGCTGCAATGCGGTTGCAGCCGCCGCCGCCTCTGCAGCTGCCCTGGCCGCCGCAGAACGAACAGGTGTCGTGGCCGTCAAAGGTTGGGGCTGCGGCTCTGGGACGTACCCGGGGCTCAGCGGGCGGCCAGTGTCGAGAATGGACTGTAGCAGTGCATGGCCCGCGCCCCCATCGATCGTTACGCCGGAGCTTTGATGTGGCTGTGGCAGTGGTTCTGCGACAGCAGTGGAATTGTTGTCATTCGACGACGACGGGGACCTGTCTTGCGGGGAACCACTAGGCAGAGACGGCCGAAGTGGTGACGATGGCGACCCAGAGGGTGGGATCTGTTCCGGATCTTGGCCCACAGACCGGGACCCAGCCACAGCCTTCGCTCCCGATCCCAGACTCGATCTCGTTGACCCCTGAAGTCCCGATCCTGTCAACCCCGAAGCCACATTCATCCAATTTCGGGTAGGATCCTTCCGCACCCCCGTTAGGAGACTCCGCAGCGAATTCTTTGTTAGGGCAAACTGGCGCTGCATGGTTCGACCCAAGTCCGATTCCGCTCCAGGAGCCCTGAGCGTCACTGAAATGTAACCCTTGAGCTCCCAGCGACTGACCTTGCCATCCAGGACCCGTTCCCGCAGGTCATAGTCTTTGGTGTCATTGCCGCGCTTTACTGTAATGATCCACCTCCCGGTCTGGGGATGTGTGGTGATGCCACGGATCAGGCACACCCGTGCCTTATCCCACGCGTCCTTCGGAGGCGGGATCTTCTTGATGCGAACCAAAGCACCCGGTAATCCTTGCAAATTAAGAGGGTTTCCGTTAATGATCATCTCAATATCCTTGCAGTCCACAACACACGCAGCCATATCGTCCTTGATTAGGTCGTAGACGGAACGGACTGGGCTGTCCCTAACAGTAGAAGGCAACGATCCTGATGGCTCAGTACTACTATGGCTTCCTACCTCGGTAGCGCTATTATCAGTGTTGTACTGCGGCGACATGGTGTTATGCACTGACGTCAGTGATACTGTGCGCGGATGAATCGGGCGCTCTGTCGTAATCGCCATCTGTTTCCGTATTTCACTTAGCGAATGCAATCCGCATTGTTCTACTATTCGCTTGCATTACTATTCAATTGCATGGTCAAACATTCCAATTCTCTTCCACACGTTTGTTCACGCCCCGAAAAGCTAGTCACGAAACTTCTCCTTTCATCTGCGTAGTGTACTGTGCATCAAGTTCTAAGTTTACTTTCACGTCACCGAAAGAATGTAGTTGCACGACTTCGATCCTCATCCAGATACAGTCTATGGCTCTTCCCTGTCGTCTACTTATAGAGATGTTGCGATGATCAAAGCTCATCAAAGAAAACTGATTAAAGGAAAAGCAATCTTTTCGGACCCGAAGCTCTCACAGCTTTTTCTGTGGTCTCGCCAACCCGCACACGATGCAACTCCCGGACTGGGCGCAGTGGCCGTTACTGGCATCGGAAGAGAGCGTGCTGGTCGGAGGAGGTAGTTGGGCAGTTTGAGGAGAGGTACTTTCGCTTTTGCGGCCCCCCCCTGTCCTCAACCCACTCTCCGCTGCGGCGCGCGAAAAACTTGGCCTCCTTATACCCCCATAAAATTGACTCCCGAACCCAGCGCAAATTTCGATTCTGTGAGTTCATCTTCAGTTTCACAAATGGTGCAAAGTTTAGTGAACAAGTTTTGCATACCGTTCACCGCGATCACTAATTGAGTCGATGGGCGGTGTGAGTGCATACTAAATCGGGTGACTGCATGGATACAGGTGTCAAGAGGGTTTTGTAATTGCGTGGCTATTAAGTCTATGGTACGAGAAAGGGTTAATGGATTGGAAGCTTCCTTGGATTACTTGATCGTTGCTTCCTAACTAAGATGAGTATGTTCGAGAAGGAAACCAACCGTCACAAAGGAAATCAAAGAGATAATTGTCGTTGAGAGAGATCTACTCGGGGTTCAACCAGATTTGCTAGTCAGCACCTTGTCCCTCCACTGGCTCTTCTCCTCCAGTGCGGTGCGCATGGCCGTTAGCATAGGATTCATCATTCCACGAGCCCTGTATCGGCGTGATCGGAACGCACGGCATGTCTTGCGGTAGACACTGATCTTATTGATTAGCTCAGTCAGGGCCTCTTCATTGTCGTAGTCGTGGCAAAGCCTGACAATGCGCTGGGGTGCACCCTTCGTCACGGTACCCTCGACGCGAACATACTCGATGACCTTCCAGTTCTCAAACAAGTTCAGGGCATTGGCAATCGTGTCCTTGGCCACCGCCTCAAACAGATCAAGTTGTCCCTCAAAGTACATGTTCTCTCCCACTGCCTGGATCCTACTAATCAGAGCCTCCGCCGTAATCGCCTGATTGGGCAGAATTGTGTACAAGGTCAGAGCGGTCAGGAAGTAGCTGTCAATAAAATGCCAGAATAGTGAACAGAAGAACAGATAGGTCGCCGTTCCCGGTGCCTCCAACTCGTCTGGATTGGTGCGCTGGCCTCCCGTGGCGGTGGTGGGGTCCTCGTTGACGCGGTAGATGCCATCGTCGGCTTTCTTAAGCACCCCAAATCGCTCCATCTGTCGGGCAGTGTCCTGGACATCCTCAGTAACATTAGGACTGGGTTTGTAGACGAATTCGTACTTGAGCATATTGGCGAGGAACCTGACGCGTTTCTCAATGGTGTGAATGTCGGCATCGCAGGGCTGAGCTAGGCCACCGTCACGTTTTTCGATGGAATAAATCGCACAGGCAACCAGACCCTCAGCTACAAAGTAGTGAATCAGTTGATTACGGTACAGGGACAATTCCAGGCGTTCCCGAGGATTGTACAGCTTGAGCATGAAGCGGTCCTTGTGTCGTTTGACCAGCTGATTGTTGCCCACAATCTTCTCCAGGACCAGGCTGATGACAAGGTTGATATTGTCGTCTGTGATGGGCTGCACACGACCACCTCGCGCGCTGATCAGGTCAGAAAGCCAGTGTACTTCCCGCAACAGAGTATGCTTCTTGAGAGCGCGCTGGTAGTGCGTCAGTAGAACGGTAGCCACCAGAGCTGCACAAGACACGACTGAGGCCTTGTTCATTTCGTAGAGAGCCCGGTAACCCACCGCAAAACTCAAATGTTTCTTCGACTCTGCCGTCATAACGTCCTCCCAGTTGCGTTCCCGGGCAAACTGTTGCATGTAGCCGCGCAGACTGAACGGTTGGGCAATGCGAATATCCACACGACCGAACGTGTTCACTTCCGTATACGCATTGGTCATCATGGTAAGGACATTGCGCAGGGTCTGGGCGGTCGTTTCCTTAGTCTTCTGTCCACCGGCGAGCTCCAATACATGGCTCTCATTCTCAACTATACGGTCGTAGCAGAGCGCAATGGGCACGAGTTGTACGTCAGGCACGGTGCCGTCCGTAACCGCATCGACAATGGTCCGCAGCACACCAATGCGCGGCGGCAGGAGCTTGCCGCTGCGGCTGCGTCCACCTTCGATGAAGACCTCAATGTTTTCTCCAGCACTGATCAGTTCTTTCACAACATTTCGGAACACAATGTAGTAGAGAGGGTCAGAGTCCTGCATGAAATTGCGTCGAATGAACAGCGCACCGCCAGCCCGTAGCATGCGCCCAATGCCAGGCATGTTCAAGTTGTCCCCCGCGACGACCGCAGGCATAGGCAAGTTGTGCTCGTAGCAGAAGGACAGCATCATCAGATAATCAATGTGCGACTTGTGTGTTGGCATGAGGATGACTGGACCTTTGGCCATCGCCTCACGCAGACGCTCCACCTCGTCCTCGTCATAATGCACACCAAAGACGTAGAACGCCCGCCAAGCCTTGCGAAGCATCCATACAAAAACGCGCATGGCAATCATGTTGGTCTGAGCAATCATGACATCCATGATCTCGTACGCTTTTCGCAGACGCTTGCGGTTGCGCCTGGGTGTGCCCAACGGTGACTCTGGCACGGATCCTGGATTTCCCGACGGATTTGAGTTGAAGATTTCCGAATTATTACGGCGAAGGCGGCGGATGCTGTGGTCGCTGTGGTAGCCGATCGCTTCGCTTACCTCGTCACGGGTGACCACACTCTCCATGACAATGCGGCGCTGTTCAGAGGTCAGTGGGCGCCAGTCACAATGGTAACTGTCAAAGGCGGCCCAATAAATATCCGAGGCCACATACTTCAAGACAAGCTTGAAGAACCAACCCACCCAGCTCAGGAGAGTTAGTGAGTAGATTGCAGAAAGGATCCAACCGATGAAGCCCCGCCCTGCCGGCGCCTCCGCCTCTTTGAGACGGTTTAGATTACCGTGCGGGCTGTAGCTACGGCTGATGGGCGTCATTGACCGGGAGCGTTTGTGCGATACTGGTGACTTGCCGCTAGATCCGGAACGACCGGTCATTGACGCACTGCGGAAATGCGGCGCTGCAGCGGACTTTGGAGAGAGCATGTCAATTTCAGAGCCTTCGTGGTCCGAAGTCATGGTCGATGATCCAACACTGAACCCTGTGTTGGTTCTGGGTCCTCCTCGGGGGCTCTGCTGTGATCCTTCGGCCGTACTCCGGGGTGAATTCGGGGCCTCGTCTCCGAGCGCCGTGTAAACTTGATTTTCCATTGAACTCAATGCCTGTGACGCCACGTGAATGGCTGGAGCCACAGTGGTAAGGACGCTGTGGTAGGCACGCTGGGCGAGGGAGCCGCGCTGCTGGCCACTACCAGCAGCACGCTCATCAAGTGGCTGGAAGCCGTTCTGTTGCTGATGCTGTGATGACGGGGTTGCGGTGTGTCCTCGGGTGCCTCCAACATGGGCTGTCGTGTTTTTCTCGCCGTTTTCTTCGTCTTGTTTGTTGCCGTTTGCTTCAAACGAGCGTCGGACTGCTTCCCGCAAGGCTTCATCCCCGTGGTGGTGTTGAGAAGATGATCCGTCAGTCTCTTCCATGTCCTCGTCCTCTGTGTCAACCCGCTGATGAGCATGGTGCCGTTCTTGGTCCATGTGCAGGCCACTTTCCGCCTCGCTCAGCTCCGAAGGGGAATAGTCGTCGCCCTTGGGTAAATTGGCGACGCCGCCGCTCTGACTAGGCTTTGCTCCATTCTTCTCCGGCGAGCCAAGGCGCTGCTCGTCGATGGGCCGGACCTGCTGTTCAATTGCTGATTCGTGGTCATCGGCATTAAGGTGCTGCTGTTTCTGCTTCGGAGATGTGACCGTCGGGTCATTCCCGTTGGAAGACTCAAGGGAAGTGCCCGGTGCCATCCTGGCGTACAAGTCCTCTTCCCTAGGAATGGTTGCTGTGTATTTGTAATGCAACGAATTGGGAACTGAACCCAAAAGGAGTCAAGACCCGAGGTGTGCGTACAACAATAATCGTAGCAGATGCGGAAAAAAAGAAACCAACCAACCGGTCGAAGTCCCGTTGTGACACTGAGTATGAAAGTGATTGGAGTGGGGTGTGCGAACTTGTGGCCCTTCCGTACCGTGTCGTGCTATTTTAAGGTAGATGCTGGAGGGCAATAAAACCTCCTCCGTCCTAACTCTTCAGATGTACCTTCGCCACTATCTAATTATCCCGCATAAGATAGTAAAACTGACTCTACAGAGCATGACCCTGACCAAAAGTGTGCCCGCGTAACATCCTCACTCGGGCTTTCGAATCGATCTTGGTGTACGTGCGTGCGTGCGTGCGTGCGTGTGTATTCTTGGCCATCGTCGTGGTTTTTCTCAGTTCCGTGGTTTCCGTGTTTCCCAAAAATCGAAAAAAAAAGGAAAAAAAGCAGAGAACCGCAGGGACAACACCGGGCCAAAAGAAAAAAAGAGAGAGAAAAAGACAAGGGAAATGGAATAAAAGGAAAAGGAAGAAATGGAGAAGGAGGGCCAAATGAGAGATAAAGAAAGAAAAGAAAGAAAGAAGGAAAGAAAACTTTCACTTTCTTTTCTCGGAAAAAAAAAGCCGAAACAAAAACCATAAAAAAGACCAACCAAGAAATACTTGGACCGGTCTCGGTGGTGGGCGGGTTTTGGCTGGTCCCAAATTGCGCGGTTGCGGCGGGCTTTGGGTGGGTGTGGGTGAGAGGAAGGGGGGGGAAGGATCGGTGGCTGTGAAGTGAAGTCTCACACGCAAGCAAAGCAAGCACGCACGAAGAAGTAGGGAAAATATCCAAAGAAAAAAGAAAAAACCAGAGAGACCGCAGCCACACAGAGCGAGAGAGAGAGAGAGAGAGACAGAGCAGAGAAAAAAAAATAACGTTTTCCCAGTCACACAGGACCGCACCCTTCCGTTTTTTTCCGTACCATCCCCGGGGGGGGGAGGGGTTCCCCTTCCCTGCCCTTCCACTCAAACCTCCCTCTTTTTTCACTGTTTCGTTTGTTTCACTTTTCCTTTCCAGAGTTTTCTGTCTTTCTTTTTTTTGGTGAAAAACCAAGGGAAAGGAAGGGAAAGAGACCAAAAGAAAAACCAAATCCTGCCCAAAGACCCAAAGAGCAAAAAGGAAGAAAAAAGGGACGAAAAATCCAAAAAAATCCCGCTGACGCCCCTTTTTGTGATGACGGGACACATCGCAAGACACAGAGACACACACACACACAGAGACACACACAGAGACACAGAGAGAGAGAGAGTGTGTGTGTTCAGCCCCTGTGAGGTCTCTCACCGCCCAAACGCGGCAACGAAAGTGACGGCACGGTTGGATATCTCTATATTAAATGTACTGAGGTTACCGATGGTGACCTTGGTAAGATGCTCGCATGACGTGTGTCTTCCACCCCCCCTTTCTTCTCCCCATCTGTGGATCAGTTCGGATTCCTTAGGTATATGACAATTACTGCAATCTTAGTCCATGCAACATAATTTCTCCCCCCACCCCCCCCCTTTTTCTCTTCTGCGCAGTTTTAGTTTTCTTTGGTAGCGCGTCAGTGCGAAAGAATTCATATACATAAAACACCGGGAAGTGTGGCGTGACTTCCCACACGGTGAAACCCTGAGCTTCAGGGAAAGGAAAGAGCTGGGAAAGAGAGAGAAAGAGAAAAGAAAAATGGGAAAAAGAAATTTCAAAAGGTCCAAGCTTTCAGCAGCAGCAGCAGCAAAGCGACAGGCCGGCAGAGAAGAGAAGGGGGGGGGGGGGGGGGGAGGTTAGAACGTCGTCGTCTGCCTTTTGAAAAAGG
>PDIP01000087.1:124991-135958 GCA_002811645.1 Corallochytrium limacisporum
GGGGGGGAGTAGTGGAGAAGGGGGGGCTCAGGTAAAAGAAAGACGTTTGGTCGCGCAGTACGACACGCACCGGCGGAGGCTATTTTTGTATCCGAATCGTCCTCTTCCATCTCGTTCTGCGTGTTTGGCTTCCGGGCGAGCGATAGGTGAAGTAATCCACACCACCGCATTCGTCCGGTACATTTGCTATATGATCTCTTCATCGCACACCGATTACTACGGAATGACCGATTTTCGGGCCGTCCCAACGTCTTCATCAGCTGGTGTGAGTGATGAAGTTTCGCTTGCTTAGATGATGTGATCTGGCCCAGCTTTTTAATTGGCTGTTTGGTTGTGTTGGGCCTCCTAGGACAAAAACGCGAGTAGTAGGACCATGACATGATGCTGCGTTGGAGCATAACGTTCATGCTTTGCTGTGGACCAATAACACGCCCAGTGGCAACCGATAGGGACCAGGATGCAACAACGATCACGGAAAACAAGTGGGTTAGTGGTGTCTTGTCGTTTTGGGACATCTAAGCATGGTAAGAGATTTGGTGAACTTCTTAGAACTCAGTTGGTTGGTGTCTATTGACTTTCGCGGGAGCGCCATCGGAGAGCCGATGAGGTGATGGTTGGCCTGAGTGAGACGGTACTGGGCAATCAGCAGAGACCGAACATGCACTCTTGACATGGATTCAGGTACTAAAGAGGGGATTGAGCGCAACTAGTTTCCTGCTTCCAGTATGCGAGAGCCCTAGGATCGGCCGAGTCTGGGGCCTGAACCTGCTAGGGACCTATGATCAATAAAATATAACATCCAGTAGTTTTTAATGGTGAAATAGTCTATATTGATAAATATGGAATTTTACCGGGAATCACGTCCTGGAAAGTACCAAGCCGTTAAATAAATCAATTTTTCATGAGTGTTGCGTACGCGTCCGCGCCAGGCAAACCGGCCCCCCCCCCCCGGTGGGGTTCTGCGGGCTTTCCACCAGTCCACCATTGCCAGAGAGTGGCTGGAGGGAAGGGGGGGGGCCCGGGGCTAGTGTTTGCGAAGGGGAAAAAGCGGGGTTCACGAAACGAACGGAAAGGAGGGAGCGAGAGAGTCCGTTCCGGGTGGTAGCGCGATCGCCTATCATTGCGACCGACCAAAGAAAACACCCGTGTACACAAACTCTTCTCGTTTCGGGTGGGTAGGGGGAGGATCGGCGGGGTTGTCTCTCGATTCTCCTGCTTCTCCAGTGAGAGAGAGAGGAACGAAAAGACAAACACACACACACACACACACACACACACACACAGGGGGAGGATGCTGACAGCGGACCGGTGGCTATAACGGCCATTCTTGAGAACACCCTCCCCCTCCCCTTCCCTTTCCTCTTTCGTGTGGAATGTCGGAGGGAAGGTTGGATCCGGGACGTGTGAACGTGTGTGGATGTTTGTGTGCGCGTTTCTTGTGGGTAGTTGAATGTTCAGAAGTGTGGGCGAGATGGAAATTATAACAAACCAAGAGAAGTTCAGTGGCATGACACAGCAGCAGCATACCATGGCAACAGTGGCCCCGGGAGCGATGACGGAATCTCCGCGACAGCGGGTGATCAATCTGAGCGAGACAGTAAGTCTGCAACAAATCAGAAACAAGCTCATTGAATTAGAGGACACGATTATGCGGGGCCTGATGGAACGTGCGCAATACAAACTGAATGCCAAGGCCTACGTTTCCGGAGGTGACGGTGTCGAGATCAACGGCTCCAAAGAGGTATCCTACTTTGACTACCTTTTCAAGCAGACGGAGCAAGTACATCGTGCCGCGGGTCGATTCCAAAGCTTCGATAGCAAGCCATTCTACAGATCAAAGACGCAGAGTCGGTTAATTCTTCGGGGAGATCATGTTCCCGACGACATGCTCGACACCCGTCTGAATGCCACTTTCTTGGTAAAGATGAACTACCTGAATGGTTTGCACATCCTCTGCGAGGACGGTGATGACAATCAATACGGCGACGCAATTGTGCGTGATATTATGAATCTGCAGGCCATTTCGCAGCGCGTCCACTACGGAGCAGCGGTCATGGAGGCCAAGTATGCTCAGGACCCGGAGGGCTACCAGAAACTACTCAGGGAACGTGACGACCTGGGAATCTTTGCGAAACTGCGTGATGTGGCAGTGGAAAAGAAGGTCCTGGAACGCGTCTGGAAGAAAGCAGAACGGATAGGATTGCAACCCGAATTCATCGTCCAATTCTACGAGCGGCACATCATTCCGTTGACCATTCAGGTCGAAGTGGATTACCTCTTCCTGAAGTGGGAGAGGATGAGCATGGAATAGGTACCATGAGCATGCTCAGTGGCATTCTGGGACGACATCCACGTCCTTCTCTAAGCATCCTGCTCTTTGTTCCTATCATCCAGTCAATCCTTGTACATGAAATAGAAAAACTTAGACGGCTGCATCCTATCGCATCATTGGTCTATTAAATTTAATCTTGTGGTTGCGTGTCCCCAAGCTTGCCACACTTGTCTCTCGTTTACTGTTCAGTGGTGCCGCCTAGCTTCTGTTTCTTTTTCAATCCTTGACGCTCTTGCATCTCTGCCAACACAGACCGCGTGGCACTGTCCTGCGTCGCCGGCGTCTCACCAGAGTTGTTGCAATTGCCGCATTTAGTATGCCTCGGTTCTACCTGCGCCGTCCGTACATGGCGACATGCTGCT
Source organism: Corallochytrium limacisporum (assembly GCA_002811645.1). Classification (NCBI taxonomy): domain Eukaryota; genus Corallochytrium; species Corallochytrium limacisporum. The sequence continues at coordinate 127,686 of PDIP01000087.1, forward strand.
CCAAGATCCACCGCAGCGTCCGTGTACATTGTAAGCAACTCACTGACTGTGCGACGTCCGCCGTTCAGCGCCTCCAGCGCCTGCGCTGCTTGCGCCATAACTGCACTATGTCTCATCAAGTGGCTCTCTAACCGCCGCTGCTCAGTGAGAACCGATTGCAATCGCTCCGAAACGTCTCTTATTTCGCGGTCGACAAGCTCATGAACTATTAGTGACTGAGATCCGTCCTGATCCGCGGTCAGGCGCTGAGAGACCTTCACATGGTCGTGGACAACCGCACTACGGTGCACATCTATGACCGCTGCCCGCAGCGGTTCTGTGATCTCTTCGACTGCAGTGGTTATCGAAACGTCGGAGGCCTGTGCTAACAGCGCTCGGCTGCGCATGTCACTGATCCGTGCCAATGCCCTATCAATAGAGCCCTGAGGCAGAGAACCGCTGCCTTCACCGCAGTTGGTACCATGCGTGCCGGAATCTTTGCCCGCAATTTCCGACGCTTTGATATCTACGCTAAGATCAGTTCGACATTTTCGCAGCACATCAGTCCATGCCTTGCTGCGTTGCTTCAGGGTGCCTTCCGGCGTGTGTATCTTTTTGAGACTCTCTGCTTCCGTCATGCCTCCAAATGGAATTCTCCTGGCAGGGGTGTCTAAATTACATGGTCATTACTCTAGCCCACTAGAGCATATTCACGCACAATTCATGGTAAACAAAAACGATCCCAGAAATGGTACCAAAAAACTTAGCATTAGATCGGGGCATATGATTATCATCCTGCTGGCAGCAACTATCAACACTTCGTGTAGCCTCCTGTATACCTGCAAAGACGGTAACCGCACACCCCAAGAGGCACCCCCCGCCCTCCCAAAAGGGGCGCCAAAAGTTTACTGCTGGTTCGGTTTTAATGGTATCCGGAGGGTTTCCAGAAGCGGCATAAATCGGAGTCTATTTTAATATGAGCTAGAAGGGAGTCTAATTTTACTACTAGGTCATCAATTCCCGGACCTGCCCGGGAATTCCCACACGGGAGCACCATTTTCGTCTCCTGAACAAGTTGGTGGCGCAGGAATGTGTCCAAAACTGATAAGCCCCCAAAAGCTGGGCAAAATGCGGTAGGTACCGGTATCACCGGAGGTTGTGGTAACCCCTTGCCCAGCTCCTCCTTCCTCTCCCCTCCCGTTGCACTATCTTGCTTGTTTGTGGCACTTTCGCGAATCTAGGCTTTCTCTCTCCAATTTCCCCATAGACTCCATGGGAAATGAATATCCGGTGTACCGCTTGTAATTTCAGTTGGTTTACTAAAAGATACCATGCCTAGCAAGTTTTTATCCGCATCCGGGAAGGTGGGCTTGGAGGAGAGAACACGAGTGGTGGGTTCGACAGACCCGCAGCGTGTTGATCATCCAAAACGGTGACCTTTGGGCGGATATTGTACAATGCTATTGAAATGTCAATGATTGGCAAAAGTGTATGATCAATGATATTGAAATGCCAATGATTTGCAAAAGTGTATGATCAGGGCACAGTTTCAATCAGTCACATAGGTATTGTACAATTGGAAACAATCTGAGGTAAGTACACAATCTGAGGTAAAGCGTGGACAAATTTTCGTCACTATAGTCATGTGAATCCGTTGTCATTCGGGTTCGCATAGTAAGTGTATCTCTTAGTCAGAGGACGTCAGAGGACCAGTCTGTTTATACCACAGTTGGAAAAAATATCAACGACCCGTTTCGGATATGAGAGGGGAAGAAGCCATCCGTCTCAAGCGGAGAGCAACCGTAAGCTGGGCCACCTGAGGAAGTCGTTCACACGACACAAATTCAGACCGGTTTTCCTGGTCCTACCACAAAGAGCAAAAGCAGATTCGGCCCGCATTCAGGAGAGTATAGGTCTGGTGACGAAAAACAAAGGCGGTTTGGAACAGCATAGAGGCGAGAAGGATAGAGTAGGGTGCTTGTTCTGATACCGCATCTGGGAGCTCCTATAACTTCGTCACCCTGGACCCAACCCAAATGGGCTATGTCTATGTTCGTTAGCTTATCCTAAGCTTATCCTCCTGCTTCAGTTTTGTCATGATCCGTACGCATCCACCTAGAGGACGCTTACATCTTACTCGGTCGAGCATGTGCAGATCAAATGTTGGCTGACACCTTCTGTATCACTTCGATCTTGTGTGCCTGAGCATAGACAACAAGACCGTTCCATATCACTGCATGATAGATAGAGGAGGATTCCTGATGATGCTGGTGGCGGCAACTCTCTAGCCTTATTCAGAAATTGAGCCATGAAAACAAGATAAAAGGACACAACGAGAAAGGTATTTAAAGCCCCCGGAGGATCTTGACAAGATTTCGTATACAGATCAAAGCACCAAGTTATCAAAGATATCGTTAAATCGCTTTTAATACCAACTAATCAAAATGAAGGTCATCGGAGAAGTTCTTTTTATGCTTGCTGCCACAAGCAGCATGCTGCATACCGTGCAGGCCGACTTCCCCCGAAATGAGGTCGTCATTGGCACAACCGGTGCTGCGGTGATTGGCACCCCTGGAGTCGGCGTTGCCAGCCTCCCAGATGTTGCCATTGCCAGCGTTCTTGATGTAGGAGTTGCCAACAACTCTGAGGTTGGCGTCATCGGCATTACCATTCCCATTCCGGCCGAAATTGTTCTTGCTGATGGATCCACCAGAAAGTGCTGCCCCATCGGCTGCTGCTTCTGTTGCTAAATCTGTGACTAAGACAGGAGCACCCACTCAATGGTTTGTTAATGGTGGTTTTCTTTCGGTGTCACCGTGACAAGCCCGATGAAGACGTACCGGGCTCGAGAATAATGGTGGTCGCCCGGTTTCGCCCGCCTCGACATGACTCCGGGTGCGAGGGACATGCACGATTTCAAACTCGGCATCGTTCAGACCTCGACAATAGAGACTGTCCCTGCATGCACAGAGAGCATGGTCATCCACAGTTCCCTCGACTTTACAAAAACTTTGGTGCAAGCCGGGAATGACAGACGAGCTCACTCCGGCAACGCGAATTTTGAGGTTGCCACAGCCCGAAAGGAAACGACAACGAAACTGAACAAAGAACTTCATAAACGTCATTTACTTGATATGGAAAATTACCAACGTCCAGGCAAAATGCAATCTAGATATCGTATTCTTCTTCAGGGGTGTGTGCCATAATTTTTGGGGAAACGCAGGGTAACGACACGGCAGGAACTCACCACTGGGAAAGTGAACGGGGGCCTATTTTATGCACTCACCATCACCCATAGGTCAGCTGGTGGAAACATACCGTAACGACGCGACGGGGGAGGGTGGGTGAAAGGGTTTAAGGTTTCAACGAGATCACTGAATGAAAGTACAATATTGATCGGTGCGGATTCTCTAACAGGAACGTATTCAACAACTGCGTCATGCTCATTCAGTCTGTGAGCAGTCTGCCAGAGCTGCAAATCCAAGCTAGAACCCAAGAGGAGGGCCCTGACGTACACGATTATGTTTAGCATGTCTAGGTTAGAAAGCAGGTGTTTCGAAGGAAGAAGGCTCGTGAGGGTTGATGATCGCATGCTTCCTATTCTATTACAGGGATGACACTTTTGACTCCTGCATACTTGCCACTTTGCTTTTCTTCTCCAGCTTGGGACGAACTCCCACGTTGGACTGTCCGGGTTCAGGTCAACGTGCAGTTGACATCGGTGCAACTCGTGGTCGAGCAAGAAGGAGGATGGATGGAGGAAGTGGTTCTGGCAACACTTGTATACGTACCTGCAATCGCACTCAAAATCAACCAAGACCACGTGTGGGATGTCCAGGTAAGCGATCGGTATACTCCTGGAGGGCAAACCTCCAAGATTGTAGACAGAGTCGGGTTTGCGATATGTATTGTTACTCAACACCTTGGTCCACTATCCTTTTGCTGTGTGTCAGCCTAGGCTTAATGCTAACAGTCTCTACAGTCTTCACGTCTGGTGCACACAAGTCGTATGCTTCCTACTGCGCCAGTCTGGCCAAAAAGCCACCGATCATCAAAGTGAGGAATTTCTGGACATGTGCATGCATGCCAGAACTCCTGTGTGTCAGGTAGTAGGGTTGTAGAGAGAAACGGACAAGAAAGGGACAGCAAGCCTGGTAGAGACAAAAACGTGTGTTCCACTCGGAGTAAACGGCAATATGACCCATCCGGACCGCTAGTTGATCGCCTGAAACCGATTGGAACAGGCTAAACAGGGGCCCTGCAAATACACAATTTCCGAAGGCCACTCCACAGTACGAAACTTACGCCTGGCTCTCTTGGGGGTTCGGCTACGCATCAGATTAGGATCTAGGCCCACCCAAATTGGACCCCCCCGGGGGGGGCCAGGGAGTGAGAATACAAGACCTTTGGGGGAACACTGGCAAGGCGATCTTGCAGCAAACACTTTCCCCTGTCAAAGAGATAGCAAAATGTCCCGTGGTCCACAGTTTGTTGCGATGAATGGGAATGTGAACGGGAACGGCCAAGTGGCAGGAAAGATGGGGTGCCACCAGTGGAGGCAGAAGAGTTCAGGATCGTGATTCACTGCGGCACCATAGGGGCGCCTGAAGGCCGCCTTTGTAGGTACTACGGTGTTGGGTGATAAAGAGATGAAAGAATGATCCTGCACGTTGACAATTGGAATCGTGGGTGAGACGATGGCGCAGTTAAGCAGAATTTAAGACAACAAGAGAGCACGGGTACTGCGCGAGCGACACGGCTACCCTAGCCCACTGACCGAAAACAACGCGGTGGCCGAGCAGTCAAGGTACCGATACACACATGCAAAGCGCTATCAATCGAAACAGAGACAATCCAAACCCGAGATGGAGCCAAGAAAGGGCAAACTGAGAGACTAAGAATCATGTCATTAACTAGTGATAAAATGTATAAATCTATATGTATGTATAGAATCCCATAATAACAGAGCGTTGCTGACAAATGCAGTCAGTGTTCGGGGTTGATAGCAGCAGGCATTTGGGGAGCCGCCACGGTGTCCGAACCGGGTGGGGGATGCTCTGGTGGCATGAGATAAACTGTACGGCCTGCACATGTAATATACAAAAAAAAAAACCTCCCCACCTAACACTTGGGGAGCACTATCGTACCTCAGGAAAGATAAGCAGAGATGGGGAGCCGTGATTCTGGGCGTTGCGGGGTAGGGGCAGGGCTGCTTGCATTCTCCCCCCTACTACACTATAGGGCACGGGCCAAGGGTTTCAAAAAACAAAACCTTGGAATTTTTCGCCTGGACATTGTTCATCGGGGGAATGTATTAACTGTCAATATCTCATCATCCCGTACGATAGACAAGCCACCATAGAGAACCATGCCCACTGCGGTACCCGAGAACCGAGAGTGCAGCGAGACTTGTCAAGAGACCCAGACTAAAGCGGGCACAGTGTGGCTTTTTTTTTGTTGCAGGGCAGGTGTCGTTCCCTTGTATGGGCGGCTGGCGAGATAGAGGTCCACAAGGCTGTCTTCAACCATTGGAATTTTCTCTCTTCAGGCTGTCGCTTTTACACACATTCCTAGTACGCGAATACTTGAGGACACGTATGGTTCAGCTGATGCATTCCACCATCATGCATGAGGCGATCAGTGATCATCGGGCGGACCGAAGTGAAACCGGTACCACCCCGCTTCCCCTTCCCTGGGCAGGTGGCCGGTCATGGCTTTTAAGCCCAGTTTGTTCCTAGAAAACCCTAAAACCCCACTCCGAGGATCTGCTTCTGGCCGTGCCGATACCATGAATCCCCCTCTCTATTGTCGGACCAATTAAGCCTTGGTCCGTTCGTCGACGACTGGCTTTTACCCAGTGCTGAGAAAGGGAATGTACAGAGTATCATCTCACCAATCCCCAATATTTTTAACTTACTAAAGATCTCAATGGGTGAACATCTTCGTAACCAATGTCAATGCATTGTGGTTCGAAAGCATATGTGGATCGGACCTTGGAGGCCGACTACCCTATCGTTTCCAATAATGGTGGCCTGTGGTTTCATACGGCTTTTTGTGTAGGACCAAAGGACTACCCCAATTGTTTCAACATGCCCTGAACTCATTGAACAAAACCTTCTATTTCTATCATCAGCCACATCACCGAAATAATCGACATCAGTATCACACACCACCATCATCATCATCATCATCATCATCATCACCAAGCATCTTGTCCCAAATCGTACTGGCGGGGTGCAATCTAGGCGCATGGCTAACAGTGGCTCAGCTAGCTTATGGAGTCTTGTTACCGGGCTGTCTGTTTAGGAAACAATCTATTAACGAAATCATTAGATGCCTGCCATGCGTCATCTGTGAACACATCAACATGGACACTGTGATCTCTTGCCATCATCTTTGCCTCGTCGTATGCATTGGCTATGGTGAGGAGTTTGCTGTTTGCTGCAAGTTAGACTCTTCGGTAGATTTGGCACTGATTCACGTTTGCAGTCTAGCGTGGAACCCGTATCTTGGTGGGTCTAAGGTCTGAACTAGACAAAGAAACAAGCTAACCCTAACCCACCAATTTCGAATGCATAGTCCTACGAAACCGCAGGGGCACAAACAATGGGCTGCGCAACGACCGAAGACAATATCCCGCCTTATTGCTCCGCAGCAAAAATCACCTTCCTTGGTGGTGCGCATTCGGACTCTAAAACGGTAGCGGCCACAACATCTATTAAGGAGAGGTTGACAAACTACAAAAGCAGCCAGAGAGCGTCTACAACCCAACTGCAAACCACCACGCTGAAAAGGCATGGTACTCCAATTCTGATGGCGCTTCTTCGTCTCGATGGTAAGATCATATTTAATTGTATCATCTCAGTTGGAAGATATTATCTCAGTTGTGTTGATGCTCCATAAAGCTAAAGGCCAGAGATCGACCAGTGCAAGATGTACGGAGATGCAGGGGCAAGCAAAGGATCGCAGACCAGCTATATATGCAGACCAACGATTTAAGACCAAAATCGGACGTCCTGATTATGTCAAACAGTAGTGGAAGGGGTGACCAAGCTTGATTAGTCAACCCGCAAGATTCCTGAGTTGCAGGAGTGTAGATAGTGCTGTTCACGATACACCATGAAGAGGATTCATATCGTTGAACATTGTGATCTCTGGGGAGCATATTAGTTTCGGCAATCTCTTGACCTTCCCCGCCTATAGAGCGCCGCGGCGGTGCAGAGACGGAGACACTCACAGAGACAGCCTCGGAGAGATCACAGAGGGACGGCGAGCCAGGGGCGGCGGTGATAAGGTGAAAGTTGGGGGGGGGGGAATTAGTGAGAACGAGAGAGAGAGAGAGAGTGCAGGTGCGTGTGTGTGTGTGTGTGTGTGTGTGTGTGTGTGTGTGAGTGTGTGTGTGTGTGAGTGTGTGTGTGTGTGTGTGTGAGTGTGTGTGTGTGAGTGTGTGTGTGTGTGTGTGTGGGAGGTGGGGGGGGTGGAGACTGCCCACGGGCAACAAGTCCGTTCGAAGCCAACCCCACCGAAGCAATTTGGAACAAGCGGATAGGTTTGAGCGTAAAGAGACATTCTGCCAAACCCTGCGAGATTCAGGGGAAAGGAATAGGGCGCGCGCACCCCGGTCTCCAATTTGGGGGAAAAAGGGGGAAAAGGAGGGTTTCAGAGGACGAACCGGCAGTCAGCGCAGCATGCCGCAACAATGTATGTATCTGCCTGATGAACAATCACATATATCTTTGGCTCTTTAAAATTGCGTGTGATTGATGTAGCTGGCTCTTTATATGGAAGAATCTTTGAGCAAGCCTGAATTTGGGGATGTGAAGGACGCAGACGGTACTACGAGAAGAGGACAATCAACGTGGGGAGTGTTCGAAGGTTCAGCTATTTATTGGAAAGAGATTTGATGAAGACGAACTGAAGCACAACAAAATCAAACAGATTGAAAGCCATTTTTGAGAAGCAAATACACGATCATGAAGTTCTTTGGAGAAGCACTGTTTCTGATGGCTGCCATGAGCAGCCTTTTGGACGCCGTGCAGGCCATGCCCGTTCGACACCGTCGGGAGGCCGACAGCCTTGCTGGAACCAACCTCAACCAGATCGAGATAATTGACGGCAGTGAATCCGAAATTGATACCATCATCCGAAATCATGCTGCTGTTGGACGTACTCCTGCCAGTGAAAGGGGCCCTTTGCCTCGCTCAGGCAGCCCCCGCCTTGATGATCCCCGAGGCCCAGCCGTCGTTGGCCTTGCCGGCATTGAAGACCCCGCCGATGCCGCACGTCTTCTGGCT
>PDIP01000088.1:0-14807 GCA_002811645.1 Corallochytrium limacisporum
CATACGGTCCGGTGTGTGTGTGTGTGTGTGTGTGTCCGTCCCTTCCTCTCCTCCACCAACCACCACCACCACCCCAACCTTCCCCCTTCCCCCCTCTCCTCCTCCTCCTCCTCCTCCGCGGCTTCCCCTTTCGTTGAGGCATTTCCTTTTCGCCCATGAGAACAGGGGTTGGCACAGGAGAGAGAATGGAGGGGGGGAGGGGGGGCCAGCTCTCTGGAGCTAGACACACCCCCACCCTCCCTCCCTCGGTTTCCCCGGAGCGGGGCGGAGAAGGGGAACCGGGGGCCCCGCAACACCAGCAGCGGCAGCCCAAAAAAAAATAAAAACACAAAAATAATGTTCCAGCAAGAGAGATAACAAGGAAAGCGTGTAAGAAATCCACTCAAAGGAACAAAAATTGGCTCTCAAGTTTGTTTTTTTTTTCCTTTTTGTCCTCTTTATGTGTTTTTGGTTAGTTCACGGTAGACACTAAAACCCCTTGCGTGCTTGTTATGAACCCCCTCCCCCTTCGCTCTCTTTACCCCGTGCCCTTCATCGGCCTAGTCCGTGTGTCCGCCGGGCTCGGTGTAGTATCGCCCGTTTTCTTGCGGGTTCGCGGAAATGCCAGAACATTTTCTATGCAGAAGTGGGCCCGGTATCAGTTCTTACCCGGCTTACCGTGTTCGTGCACACCCGGAACGGGGGGGGGATCTGAGCGGCGAAAAATAGAATCCGCCCGGCTAGAAAGGGCGTGCACCGGGAGCCCATTTTTCATTGGTAATGGGTGGCAGTACGGTAGTGGAAGTATGGAGGTCCGTGGACCTTCAGCTTGTGACGGGATGGAATCCCTGATTTCTATATTTTGCTCAGAGTCCAATATTTCTTGTTGAAACTCACCCCCCCCCTTCCCCGCAAACGAAAATTGATCCAAGGTGCACAGAAGAAACTGGCACAGCGCTGGGCAGGAAAGCCCGCGGGGCACGGATTCCAGTTCCCTCGGGTGTTCCGACGCCCCCTACTTTTTGTTATTTTTTTTTGGTATGGCTGTGGGTGTGTGTGTGTGTGTGTTTTGGTTCAGCCAGCCAGACAGAGGCCCCCGCCTCCTTGCGACCGCGCTTTCCCGGCTCCTCCCCCCCCCCCCTTCCCTTCTGATTGTCCAGCTAGTACGTACGGGCGCGGATTTTGGGATCTGTGCGGGCAGATCGCCCCCGGTGCAAGCGGCCGCATTAAAGGCCATTTTGCAATGAGCACGGGTACCCATGGGTGACCAGGTTGCGCTTCACATCCTTTCCTAATTTAAGGATATGGTCTTGATTTGTGTATGTGTATTGTATTAACTGCCATGCGCAATGTGCGTGACGGTCAAAGATAGCCTTATTGCGCTGGTACACGGACCTGATGTACAGCGTTAGCTACTTCGAGGACTCCTATAGGACTTCATCATCATCTTCTTCAGTCAGAAGAGCAGTTTACAACATATTCGGGGTATAGGCTCTCTAATTTCACACAATCAAATATGGACCGCTTCATTCTCATGACCCATGGTCTGTTAGACCTGGCTTTGCTGGGAATTCTTGTCGTCAGACCGACGGGTATCCCTCCCGTTGATCAAATTCTGGAGAAAATGCCGCCAGCGGGCACTGAGTTGGAACGTCTGCTCTTCTATAATTTCCTGTGGCATACTCTTGCACGACTTGGTGGTGGTTTGAGTAGGTGCACCTACTCTATCTGCCTGTCTTTGACCAGCTACCTCTTGGCCATCCTGTACTTTGTCACAGAAATCTACGTCTATCACACGATACCTGCGGATGATCAAGTCTTGGGAAACTTGGGTCTGCTGACTGCCCTATCCATCTACTACACGTACGTGCTCATGTCAGGCACAGCCAAGCTGAACTGAGAGCATTGAGAGGAAGGAGTGTATATAGACAGAAGCGTCTCGCTTCGATTTCAGCATCGCAGCACAAAACTTCAACCACACACATGTATCATAAAGAATAACGACATTCATACATTCTAAACATCACATATCAGGGATCGCAACAACAAGCAATTCTCATTATCCTTACCTGGACCGATGAATGTATTGTTGACCATTAGTGGTGTCATTGGTGATGTTAGCTGTGTGTGATCAGTCAGAACTACAAGGGCAGTCTGGTCCATAGTCTTTCGTCAACAGGATCTTCAGCTGTTAACCAGCGGACATGGTGGTGTTCCGGACCAGGGGCTTAAACCACAAGAACTAACAACCCTTACCCAGGATGCTGTTAGAAAGATGACGAAGCCCAGCGAATCAGTGAAGTGCTGCAAAGTAAGGCTGCACTCTTTGTGTATTGACCAAGACTCGCCCTCGCAGGAAATCCCGGGGCCCCAGCTCGCGGGGACCCCCGGTTGAAAATTTGGCGCGCTCGGATCAATAATTTTGTGGGGCCGTCGAGCACAGGCAACAAGAGCGGAGGGGGTCCCGCTCTTCCCCAAATGGCGAACATTGAAGCTGACCCGAACACCTAATACAGTTAGGAATACGCCCCTACATTCCCAGTACTGAAGCCACCCAATAACACGAGGCGCTGGGGGAAGGCCACCCCCCTTTGCGTTGGGAGGGGGGTGTAATTAATTCAAAATATTTCGGTCGGGGATCTATTTTTCACACACACACACACACACACACACACACACACACACACACACACAGAGTGCCCTCGCCGCCTCCACCTTCTTGTCAAACTGCCCGTGTGTGTACCCTTCGGAAGGCCGGCCCCCGTCTAGAGAAGGAGGGGGCCCCTGGCATTGCGAGACCCACACAGTTTTCCTTGCTTCCGTTTTCTTTCTTTTTTTCTTTCACCTTTTTCTTCTTTTCCTTTTATTGCAACCCTTCGCCCCGACCGTTGTTTTGCTGATGATCCCTCTTTTTCTCCCTTTTTCTTTCCCTTTTCTGTTCTCCGCCCGGCCCCTCTGGGAACCAGCCCCACAGGTGCACGGACCAATCCCATCGCGCCACAAGGGCAATGGTAATGCTCGAAGTTCGGAGTTAGAGAAGGTCTTCCTTCGTAGGGGGAGTAATGCTTCCCCCTTGGGGCAGCACGACGGGTAGCGGGGTCCGGACGCGCCTGTGCATCGGACTCTTTTACGTTTTGCATTTTGTAAGTTTGTCAGCCTGTCCGGAAGGCACGCTCGCGAAACTGGAACTGGAACTAATTGGGGCATTGCGATCTCTCTTGGTGAGTACGGGAAGACAGCTGAGTGACGACGGGTTTCCTTCCATGACAAACGGAAGGAGTGCATGTGGTCCTTGAGGATGACAAATCACGAAGCGAAAAGTCATCATGGACACTAGCCTCATATCGGATTCATAGCTAAACGGTATTGAAAACAGTAAATCAGAAACCATGGAACGTCTTCTTCTTCTGGGCAACGCCTTCCTGGATTTCTTCATTATTTACGCCTCCTTTGAGCAACCGCAGTTGGCTAAGGAGATCACTCCATTCGGTCAGACCAATCCCCACGGTTCCGCTACCGAGCGTCTGGTTCTCTACTTTGTAGGATGGCTCGCTATTACCCGCCTGGGTGCTGCTATGTCCAAGAGCGCATACTCCATGTGCATTGCCCTGACTTCTTACTTGCTGGAGGCGGCCTACATTTCCTCTGAGATGTTCCACTACAAGACTATGAAAGAGGACGAGAAACTGTTTGGAGTTTTGGGATTCCTCGGTCTGATGACCCTGATCTGCTTCTACAGCCTGGTGTCCGGCCGTGCCGGTGCCGCTGAGAAGGCCAAGATCGAATAAATGAAACTATTTCGCTTCTTCTACAGTGGGGGGATGCCATGGTTTGTAGTTTTGCCGTGTATGCCCACCTTTTTCCTTTTCCCCAGCCAGCTCTTCCTTCGACAACGGAGCCATTGCCACCAAAGATGCCTCTCCGAACAAGACCATCATGGTGTGACATCGTCACAATGATGCTGCCGACGTAGCCTGTCGCCTTGCGTCTTGCTTGGAGACTTGAGTAGATGCAATATTTCTCTACTCAGGAACTTTGAATCTCACAAGATGCAACCATTTCAGGTACACTATAACGAGCATAGAAGTTGAAAGCTGTATGTTAAGTAAAACTATGCCATATTTATTCAGATGCAGAGCTGATTGTGATTTATGGTGTGCTATGATGCCTTTGTCTTGCTGTATCAACCTCTGTCTAGTCGAAGTTGATCAGAAGTATCAACCATCACAGACACACAAAAGGTTTTGCAAGGACTGACGTGATGACAGACTTGCAAATCTGTGATTTATGATAATGCCAATAAACGTTATAAGTATGTGGAACAGGTTTGGGAATGAATAAGACGGGGAAGGTCAAGAATCACTAGTGTCTCTCACTGTCCCCTTCCGTGGTCAATGCCCAAAAGCCTGGATGCTGTTTGAAATAATTACATGATGAATGAACGATGACTGTGCCATGTTCTCCTGTTGGTTTTGACTAGATCATGTTCGCCTTAAACTTACTCCTGGGAGGGGAACTCGAACACAACATCCTTGCCGGTCAGGGCCTTGTAGACGGAACCGAAAGTATCCAGCTTGTACTCGACATTGTTCTTCTCCTTCTTGTCCAGGTGCACCTTGTACAGCTTAGACCCGTCCAGCTTAATGCGGATGCGCTTACCGACAATCTCGGTGGGGTAGGCCAGATCGTCCAGGATAGAGTCGTGGACAGCAGTCAGAGTGCGAGATCGAGGGCGGGGCTGCTTGGGCTGGCGAGCGTTGCGGGCAGGCTTGCGAAGGATGCGGCGCTGGGCAACAATGACAACGTGGCGACCACTGAACTTCTTCTCCAATTCGCGGACCAGACGGACCTGAACCTTGTGGAAGTTGCGCAGCAGAGGCACGGGTACAAACAGAACGACGGCCTTCTTTCCCTGACCGACATCAACTTCCTTGGCTGCGCTAATGTACAGACCCCGGAGATCGGCCTTCATCTCAGCGGAGGAGTCTTCCAGCTCCTGCAGAGCAGTGGCCACAGTGTTCTCGAACTCATCGGCCTGCTGTCCGGCAGGCTTAATCAACTTCTGCACCATGATTGCTTGTGTATAAATTCCCGGAATTACACAAAAATCTATGTAGTGTTTTCTGTTAATCTAATCTATTTCTCGAAATCTTGTACCAGTTTTATACCCTGATTACAATAATTATCATGCAATATAATGAAATGTCAATAATGTATGAAAGGGCATTCTCGCCATTGTTGCCCATACTGAAAGATTCGACAATGTGTGGGTCCACCTTGAAAGTACACTGAGCCAAAGCCTGGGACTAGTGGTCTTTCCAAAGCGCCCATCAATCCCGTGTGCCACTAGCAATTGAGGGACCACGGTGGCTTAGGTATGGCGGCCGGCCAGGGATTGTGGTGGTTCACTACCGGTATGGCCGTTCCACAGGGCGGGGCTCGGTACATTCACTATAATAAAGTTACAAGTCAAGTATATTTAGTATGAACCACGAGGTAACTGCGAGCGGCAAATACAGTTTGTACTGAAATTGGGCTTAGCCAACTTCACCCGAAATAGAGGGAAATTAACACAAACACCAGTACCTGGCTCCCTGGGCCGAAAAGTTATTCAATTCTGGTCCGAAAATTTGTGTGTGAAAATCCCAGGAGGTGGTCACATTTGTGTGTGTAAAGACTCGCCAAGGTCAGCCTCCCCCCCCCCCCACCACCCCTCCGAGTATTCCAAAGACGTAAGTATATATAAATTCCCAACACAAGTTCGTAGGTACTTTCAGTACCGCGACGGTCAGCCTGCCTACCCTCTGCCCTCGAAATACGTCCCGTACATTTTCTATATAAATTGTGTGGTTGGGATCGCGCAGTAGAAAGGGTAGGGGAGTATCTTCTCGGTACTTTCAGTACTGCTGCGCCATAACTTCAAAACAGCTCAGTATTCTAACGGAGGGCTTCAGTCTACCTTTGAGACCCTGGAGCAGAAAAAAGGGACGGGAGGGGGGCCGGGGGAGCGGAGGGGTTCCCTGGGCAATCTTTTGGGCGAGAATGCGAAAGTCAAGACCCCGCGGTGTTTGAATTTGGCGGGAGCGGGGGCGAGACCCCGGTTGGTACCGAGACTCCGGTGGATTCTGCCCCAGGAGACGGGCGGGTCTCACGGAATCTGCGGCGAGTCCCGATGCGTTTGCTTCGAAACTGCTGAGTGTGCTTCAGACTGTGTTCGTGAGTGTCAAAACTGAACAGATCGTATCGGTACTAGAGACATGAAAGGGTATGCATCTGGTGTAAACATGGAGGATTCATCTCGAGAGAGAGCACCATGTACTTTAGTTATCCTTGATCCACCCCCGGGAGTGGTCCGATACAAAGCCAGGAAATTCGGGTGAATACATTTATTTATACAGGGAAACACAAGAAAATTTACCAAAACTCACAGAACAGTTTATTATGTCGGACCACCCGACATCGCCGTCACTTGGGTCTGAGCCCATCCTACCCGACGACAAGGAGGATGAATACAACGAACTGATGCGTTTTGCGGTCACTGCACCAACCCAAGGTGTGCGGCAGACGGGTGGAATTGAGGTGCCCGAGGGCGCGCATGCAACACCAGAGGCTGTACGGGGGATGGCCCGTGCTTTAGGGGTCGCCTCGCCCGAGCGCGCCCCTAGCATTGGCGAACTGAGCGAGATAGAGCGCGGCTTTGGGCACATCGAGGATCGCCTGCCCAGGCCCGGTAGTCACCGCGAGGGTGGGTTACCCATTCCTTCCGCTCGTGGTGCGGGCGCAATCGGTATGCGCGGACAGTCTCCGCCTCCAGTCGTGCCAACGGATGCCGCAGACTCACGAGGTGAGTACTACACCGCGCGGGACGTTCCTGCATCGGCTCCGACTATGTCTGAAGGGGAGCTGCCTACCGGTGTCTATAGCAGCCTCGATACCCCCGAGCGTCGCCGTTCATCGGGACCAGTAACGAACAGTCGCAGAGGTAGCGGTCGTACAAAGCTCAGGGCACGAATAAGAGGGGCAAGTCCGCTAAAGACCCAAGATTCCAGTACGCGTCTCGCATACCAACAAGAGATTGACGAACTTAAGGAACTGGATCCCGCTCTGGGCCGGCTTGACTCTAAATTCGATCATTGGGGCCTCATGATGAAGAAATCGGTCATGGAAGAGTTTGCAAAGCTGCGGATGCAGTTGCTGGAAGAAAACAAAGCACGCTTGGAAGGTCAGGCGGCACGCTACGAGAACGAAATCGCCAACCTCCGCCGCGATCTGGACCTACTCCAGGGATCTGTGGAGAACCGCGATGACGAGATGCTCAAGAAGGACCGCATGCTCCAAGCAGTGGCAGACTCACTGGCTGCACAGCGAGCGCGCACTAACATGCGCCGCGCCTTCCTGAGTTGGCGCGCGAAGAAGCAATGGATCGACACAGAAGAGCATCTGGGACGTGTCGCTGCCGAATATCTGCGGCGCCGCCGCTTGACCAAGGCTCTGAGTGGATGGGCGTACGCCGTGAAGGCTGGCTACAAAGATGCAGTCCAGGCTGTCTGCCAACGTCGCGCTGAGGAGGTGTGTCGCCAGATTCAGAGGGACTACGAGGCTAAAATGAAGGTCCTACACGGCAAATTAGAGGCTGCACACGGCCGGGTTCGGGAATTGGAGCGCAAGAACGACCGCCATGTAGAGAATATGAAGAAAGCATTCATGCGTGGTGTCTGTGCATTGAATATGGAGGCGATGAGCATGTTCCGACCCGAAGAGTTAGAGCGAATGGCGGATGTGGCCGTACATGGCGGTGGTGGTGGATCGGGCAAAAATTTGGATCCGAATGTTAACACCGGTGATGCCACGAGACAAGGCGCGGCAGGGGCGGCTGGAGGATCAAGACCCACCGTGCCACATCCATCATCGTACCCTCAGCATCCAGCTGCTCAAAGCGTGGAACAGCAACAGCGGCGGCGGCAGGAGCAGCAGCAGCGGCAAGTGCGGTTCCGCGAGCACGGGAAGAGTGCTGTCAATACCTCCGCCGCTGATCGGCCGGTTAGTTCAAGTGCTGGTGGCGGACAGCCGTCCAGTGCCGAAGGCGTCTGGGTTGAGCGACACGGACAGGTGCCAAACGGGGGTGGTCGTGGCATCCCCCGCAGTGTACAGGTCCTGCAGTAGGAAATGAATCGCTCACCAGGCGCAACACTCGAATACTTCTGGTCAACCTTGACATCGTGGCATACATATATATATATTTCAATTTTCATCAGGACTTGGGTTCTACTTATATTTGGCTATATTGTTTTTTGTTCTTCTGATATTTTTGTACAAGTTTGCTCTTGAGTCTCGTGCAAGAAGGGTGACAATTGGATTTTGTGTCATGTTAGCTCACAACCGATCCCTTTACATGCGGAACACACCGAAGCGTGTCTCCTCGATTGGCTGGTTCAGGGCGGCGCTCAGGGACAGACCCACGACGTCCCGTGTCTGTGCCGGGTCGATGATACCGTCGTCCCAGAGGCGGGCGCTACTGAAATACGGATGGCCCTCTGACTCGTAGCGCGCGATGGTGGGTGCCTTGAACTTGGCAGTCTCCTCGTCCGTCATTGGTGACTTGCCCTCCCGCTCCCGCTGGTCCTGGGCGATCGTGTGCAGGACACCGGCGGCCTGCTCACCTCCCATCACACTGATGCGGCTGTTGGGCCACATGTATAGGAAACGAGGGCTGTAGGCACGGCCGCACATACCGTAGTTACCAGCACCGAAGCTTCCACCAATCAGCACGGTAATCTTGGGTACCTTGGCGCAGCTCACGGCCATGACCATCTTCGCACCGTTCTTGGCAATGCCACCACTCTCGTACTCGCGACCGACCATGAAACCGGTAATGTTCTGCAGGAAGAGCAAGGGAATGCCACGCTGACCACACAGTTCAATGAAGTGCGCGCCCTTCTGTGCGCTCTCGCTGAAGAGGACACCGTTGTTGGCCACGATACCAACCGGGTAGCCATGAATGCGAGCGAACCCGGTCACGAGCGTGTCACCGAATAGCTCCTTGAATTCATCGAAGCGACTGCCGTCTACGAGGCGAGCAATGACCTTTTTCACATCAAAGGGCTTACGCAGACTGTCACCGACGATGCCGTAAATCTCACGCGGATCGTAGAGCGGCTCTTCGGGCGGGAGCACGACGGTGGAATCCAGAGCGGACTTGCGGCGGTTCAGGTTCCGGACAACGCGCCGAGCGAGGTTTAGGGCGTGCTCATCATTCTGAGCGTAGTGGTCAGCAACACCGGAGGTGCGGCAGTGAACATCGGCACCGCCCAAGTCCTCGGCCGAAACTTCCTCACCGGTGGCAGCCTTGACCAAAGGTGGACCTCCAAGGAAAATGGTACCTTGTTCACGCACAATGATAGCCTCGTCGCTCATGGCAGGCACATAGGCACCGCCGGCAGTACAGGAGCCCATCACCACCGCAATCTGTGGAATGTTCTGGGCGCTCATGTTGGCCTGGTTGAAGAAGATGCGGCCGAAATGCTCGCGATCGGGGAACACATCGGCTTGATTCGGCAAGTTGGCACCACCAGAGTCGACCAGGTAGACGCAGGGCAAGTTATTCTGCAGAGCAATCTCCTGTGCCCGAAGATGCTTCTTAACAGTAATCGGGAAGTACGTACCACCCTTGACCGTGGCGTCGTTGGCTACGATTACGCACTCCTGCCCACTCACGCGACCGATACCGGTAATGATGCCTCCTGCGGGCACATCAGAATCATACAGATTGTAGCCCGCAAACTGACTGAACTCCATGAAGGGAGCACCCGGATCCACCAAGCGATCGATGCGCTCACGCGGAAGGAGCTTGCCGCGGTCGGTGTGGCGCTTACGGGCCTTCTCACCGCCACCGCCAATGATGGTGTCAACCTTACCTTGGAGGTCATCGATCAGTTTTTCGTAGGCCTCGTACCGTTCCTTGTAGTCGTCAGAGAGGGTATCGATGGCGCCGTCCATTATGTTGTCTTCCTGTTCGCGGTGGTAGGCGCGGCGTGCAATGCTGAGGCCAGATCCAGCGACCAGACCGCGCAGGCCGAAGCCGTTGACGGACGCTGCCGTGACCTGTGCCCGGGCGGCGCCACTGGCCAAGTTCTTGAGCATCATGATTGGATTTACTACTTCTCTGTGTGGCTGTTGCGGAGACCGGTACTACTAATTGGATACCTGTATAGAGTCTGCCCAGCTTACCCGATGTTCTTCTAACTGTGGTCTAATTTACTTTCTCAGAGCAAGACCCCCGACTTGAGGAAAGCCCAGATACGTCACTGCAACATTTTGTGCAAAGATGTCCCTGCCTTACACTGCATTCCTTCTTGTACCCAACATTCGCATAAACTTCTTGCAAGTTGTGGCAAGGCTGTGGAACCCAAACTCACGCGACGCGTAAGGCATTCCCCAAGGAAACAAACAAAAACCATCGTCCAGATGGAATATCTACGTCTCTAGCACTACGTCCCCGTACACAAAACCGAGTCCGTGAGACACAATTGACGGACGGCGTACTGTCGTTCCCTGTGCGTGAGTGTCAGTGTGATTCGGCTGGTTGTGCCCCCTTTCTCTCATCACTTACACCCTCTCGTCTGTGTATGCTCTTTGTTCCCCTTTCCTTTGTGTCGCGGTCCACTCATACCGTAGAGCCTCCGCTACCACAGGGCAGTGCACACCGCCCACACCACGGAAGGCCATATCTCACTCACACACAGGCTACACACACACACACCCTGGATGCCCGTCCGAGTTGGTGCTGTGTGGAAGGCAGTGGCAAGCTCAACGGGCGGCATAGACGAAGCATACGGGCACACACTGGAAAGGGCCGGCGCAATATGCGCCACAGCGGTCCTCCCGGAAGTGGGTGTTTGGACGGGTATTATATAAATTTCCGTATATAATATAATCGGATACAAATACATTTAAAAGGGATATAGTGTGAAATATGTATATATATCCGTATATTATATACCGGGTGGGAAACAACAATAGAGCTGGGGCACTCCCAAGTGAGGGCAGGAGAAGTGTGGGAAGGGTATTGGCCTCAAACCAACTATTGCTATAGCCCTTTGCCGTTCGCCCTAATCTCAAGACACCCATCTATATATAAAATGTACACAAAAATCATTAAGACATTACGTGCTTTGTTTATATTCGAAGTCCCATGCCTAGTATTCGCGCCTGTGGGAAAATGAAAAAAAAAGGAGTCAGAGCGAGAGCGACGGTCCCTGCGTGTCAGAGACAACCGCGGGGCAACTGTTCAAGGCCCCCCTTGCTTTTTGCGACCAAAACGAACAGGCAGCGGGGCCCTGAGGAAAGGGGGAGGCCCCCGGCCGAGGAAGAGAGGGAAGGAAAAACTACCTGCTGCAAACACTTCCTGCCCTGCGGTCCCCCCCCCCCTTTTTCCACTTACTTCCCCGGACTTTTTCTGGGCTGCGCAGTAGCTAATGTACTGCGTACTCGAAACCAGGGAAAACGGGAGTTGGACAAAAAGGGCCCCCGGGCGTGCCAACAGACCAAGAGAAGAAAACAAAGGGGAGGGGAGGGGGGGAAATTGGAAAAGAGAAGTTAGTAAAAAGGGGGAACCGGGCAGTGTACACAAACAAAGTAAACACACTGGACGTATCGTTTTACTACTCTACGGACCCGAAACCCGGAGGGGGAAGAGAAACTGAAAGAAGGCCCGGTGGGGATTGGGGGGAGAGCAGAGGGGTTGCCTCCGCAGCCCCCTCTATTCGGAAATATTTGCAACTTGATTGAATTTGAGGCGATAATTTGCATTATTTTGTTAGTAAAATTAGAAAAAGAAATCAAGCTTTTTGAAAAGCCACAGACAGTCATATAACTACATCAGAGATATTCTGATTCAGTATTTTGATTCGTTACGGGCCGGTGTGCAGCTCTCCGCTACATTAGTCCCTCTGCGGATCTCTCCCTACTTTCACTACGGTAAAGGAGCTCCCACATTCAACTCCCTGAACGACCCTCCCCCAGTAGTGCTCCCGATAAAGGTACCGACCGTTGACTGATCTCCGCACTCGCCTAAAGGGCTAGGTTTCCCGTGTTGATCATCGTCCGGCATCCCCTAACATGTACACATCTCAGTTCGGCTATGATGAGGTATCGATCCTGCACTGCCTTTTAACAATCGATGGCCAAAGTGCTGCATGGGCTTACGATTCGCAGACCCGGTGGCGCAGACAAGTACAGAGTGGCGGCGGACCCTCCCCGACTCGTTTGTTCCAGACGATTTGAATGGGGAGGCTATACGTTTCGCGCCGCTCATGATCCACACAAGCCGAAGGATCCCAGTAGACTGCAAGATCGAAGCCGATTGCGGTATCACTGGGGCACTACGTCTACACTCTAACACTATACTCCAGCGTCTTCCTTTCCTTCCAGCAGATCATCACCCCTACCATGCCCTCAAGGTGGCCAGTGGATGGCGCGTATGACTATTATGCTACACTTAAACATGACTTTTGTTGTCAGACCACCCGACCAGATGTGGGTGAGTTCGGCCAATGCCAAGTTGGCGATCCCTCGGTTCTCGACAAGGCACAGGCAAGGAGCCCCCATTAGCGACGCACCCGTGCCAGACAAAAGTGAAACTAACTAGAGGGAATTCTATCCGCCGTCAGCAGTTCGTGCGACTATCCGCGGTGTGTGGCTCACAACGAGTGATCGATTTTCGTTGCTGTTCTGATCTGATTGCGACCCGTTGGAGAGGGACCGATCAACAACGCAGCCAGTTCGTAAAGCCAGTGCTGTAATTATTACCCAACCTGTTTGGAGCAGCCCCTCTTTCTTGATAAGATTAGGATTCGAGCATTCACCTAAAGAGATTTTGTCTCCGCACACATACTCAGATTGTGTGCGAACCTTAACACCACCGCAGTACATGACACCAGACATCAGAATTGTGGATCCGTGCCCGGTCCTTGGGATCTGATCGGCCATGAACAATCTGTCGATCATGTCAACAAACAATCAAGAAAATACAACATATACACACACATTTTCACCGAAACCAGGGCCAAAGAGCGACACCGACAACAAGTGGACGTTGTTGATTTTAAAGAACCCCAACACCTCATTATATGGCCTGTAGGGGGAAGTCCCCCCGAACCTCAACCCCAGCTTTGGAATACTTCCAAACACCTGAAGCCTGGGTTGGGCCGTTTCCATACCTTCTCCCCTCAAGAATGCTCGTGTACAGCCTGTCACCACCCTCGCCCGGGCTCTCGGATCGGGCGCAAGAACCTGAAAAAGGGCGGGGGAAGCGCAACCGCCGGCCGGGTTTCGTCTTGCAGCCCGGTTTGACAGATTGGTCTGCAGAAAAAAACGCGAAAGGGTGCCAAATGCGATGATGATCATCTGTGGTGGGGGTGGTCCCAATTCTTTAGCGACCATCAATCAGTCCAACAAATCCAAGGACGCCGCCATTGGGGTCCAACATGCACTCGGAATTTGACAGGAAATACCACAAAACGAAGATTAGGCTAGGTCAATTCTGTGACAAGTTACGCGTGGTCCTCGATCCTTAATGGACGTAGAACGAAAGACCGAACAGCAATCTTCGATCTTGGTTCATATGCACCATCACACCAGCCAGAATTCTTGTTGGACATGCGCAGGCAAATGAAACTCTCATGAGCGCTCTCGAGGGCGGATCAATGATGACAGCACCTCATGCATTGGGGCACGTTGGTGTAAGTAAATGCCGCATGAAGCTCCTCCTTCAGGAAATCAACTCGCTACGCACACCAAATCTTGAGAACCAATATCATTCATTCCCGACATCACGCGATTGAAGACTACATCCGTGTGTTTATTCCAACTGCATTGCACGCAGCATGGCGATCTTTAAGGATTGGAATTGGAACTTGTGGGCAGGGGAAGAGACAATGGTTTTGCTCCAATCCCGAGAATGTACAAAGTGCCCGCCTTAACCACTCGTCTACGCCGGGTACGTCCCCCTATCTGGAAATAGGGCAGGGTCAGCTTCGCATGCAGATCTGCATTGCAGGCCCCCAGCGAGCACGATTTGGATGGTTGGAGCATGGCCTGATCCTTTGAATATGTTTTGGCCCGTTCAAATTATTGTGATTCTGGGATGGAATCATGGTTTTTCTTGCTCAGAATCTTTTTCGACTTTGTAGGGGCGCATCATTCTCGCCTGCTTCTTCAGCTGATGATCTCTGATCTGAGACTTTGCTGCTCTATTTGATGTCCCCGAGTCTGCTCCTCCACACCCGAATCTGTTCCGTGAGTGAGTCCCGTGTGTAGGTTGTACATACCGCGTTGGATCTCTTTCTCCATATTGGGCGGATCGATTAGATCCAAGTTTCTTCGTTTCCTATTTTCTAGACTGTTTGTCTTTGTTGATCTGGTTCTATTGCTGATGGTTCTCGTCCATTGCGAATGAATGATGATTCTTCCGAAGCCCAACCAAATCACTAATGCACGCTCACGGACAGAATCTGAACCAGCGGGGCAGAAAATGTGTATATGCCGAAGACGATCCGTGAGCAGTGTGGTGCCCGACGGCACTGGTCGGCGGGGAGCAGCGGGCCGCCCTTTATGCTCGCGGTTTATGTCCTCGAAGTATACAAACCACACTTTCTGTTCCAAAAAACGCCGGCCCTCCCCCTCCCTTTTCGCCGCAGTTCGAGGTCTCTCTGACGATGCGTGGATCCAGCATTTTTATGTTCTTTGCGTTGATGGCTTAGTCGGTTTGGTCCTTTTTTTTTGAGGTAAAAACTGCCCGTCTTCCCCCCCCGGGGGGGGGGGGGGGGGGG
>PDIP01000088.1:21761-57369 GCA_002811645.1 Corallochytrium limacisporum
GGGGAAGGGAGAAATTGGTGCGAGGGCAGGGGGTTAGTTTCCTGCCCAACTCGAAATCAGCAGCTAGCCAGCACACCCGAAGAGGGGGCCCGGCAAGCGCACAGAGGGAGAAAAGCGGGAACATTCGCGGTGGCGCTGCACAGATTGCGGTGGGTCTCGCTGTGTGGGCAAAATTTGCCACTTTTGAGAAGTGTTTGCTTTGTGTTTGTTCGTTTGGTCACGATTCCAATTGGTGACTGGATTTCAAAGTTTCTGTGTAGGAATCACCGCAGTGGACCATCAACAGAAGTGATAATTGTATAGAGCGGAAAGGTAGAAGAGGTGAGATGATCTGGGTTCTAGCGAGCCGGCGACAAGCGCAATGAAATGACACGACGTCGTCCAACTTCAAATCGTTGACCAAATTGAGTGCGCAGGAAGCACCTTGCGACGAAAGGGGAAGGAAACTAGTAAGAATGACACTTAGAGAACAAAGTATCAGGTAGAGCGCCTGGAACAGTCATGACGTGAGACACAGAATACGATGGAGATCCAAAGGGAGAGGTCTGCGAAGGCCAAGGAAAAGGACATCACTCCTGCAGAGCAGACCGTGGGTCCAGAGGGCCAAGTACCGGAATCGTTAAAACCGGAAGACTTCGGCTTAAAGCCAACCGCAGAGGCTGCTGATGAAACGGTGAAGTCAAAAGAAGTGCAGGACACTAGTGCAGCAGAAGAATCTGCGGAGAAGGAGAACGACCCGACGGCTGAGTCAGCAGCAAAAGAGCAGCCTGCGTTAAGCACACACCTGCAATCATGGTACGACGAGTCTGCAAAGCAAGGTGGGCTGTATGCAGGGCTAGTGGATGAGATCCGTGCTATGGAGAAGGAAGAGTACATTGAACCCAAAGCACCGGAACAAGAGTTTGAGGCCGACCGCGTCGAAGCGGCGGAACTAGAGCATCCAATCGGTACAGAAGCACCTGTGGTGGAGCAATTTCGGGAGGAAACCGTGCCACCAGACGTACCGCCGCTGGTTTATTCGTTTCTCAGCGACGACCTGGCTGCCACCGCTGTGGTGCCGGCCTCCACGACAGTCTTTGAGAACATCCTAAGCGATACACAGTGGGATCAACTGCACCAAAACGTCTTCATTGGCAGTCATGAGCGCATATTCAATCACCACATGCATCTGCGGCGTCGAAAAAGCTATTTACACACCCTGTTGGAGGACTGGTGCGCCACAGCGGAGAATCTGAATCGGGAGCGAAAGACTCTCAGCAACATACTTGCGGAATCAGAGTTATTGGAAGCGCTGGTCTGGGAGTCACAGTCAATGGCAGAGACTATCCAAGGCGAATGTGGGGACGGCTTGCAGCTCAAGCATACTTTTCAACACCAGAAAGTGGAGTACAAAGACGACGTGGTGGCCATCGTAGAATCGAGATGGCGGAGTACCTTTGCGAACTTTGCGCAGACAGTAGGTACGTCCGAGTTTAGGTACTACTCGATGAAGCACACGATCGAAGCGGTACTTTGTCAGGTCATGCGCTCGGCGCATGAGAGTGATTCTGGTCGATCTGAAGGTGATGGCATGGAAGTGCCAAAGGGTAAGTTCAGAACCAAAGAATTTGAGCCAATGGCGGAAAATAAGGCTGAAACGGAGCTACCGGAAGGTCTGAACGGGGTCATTGAGAGTATTCATGACCTACTGCATATGATTGAGATTGTAGGAATCAAGACTAGGTCCCACAGGCGGCGGTCGTCTACCACTCATCGGGACGGTGAGGAAAGTTTGATAGATAAGGTTCTGGAAACCATGCAGAGATGGGTAAGTGATTTGTTTGAGCAATCTAGGCCGCTGCTGAGCTACGATGGTCATCGACTCCTGCTCCTCTGTTTGCTCAGATCATGGTCTTGCAGCAGATTGACCAAGACAATTCTTTCGTTTCCGAGCGGCCGCTTCCGTGACGAGATGACTGACTACGTTCTTTCTGTAATGGGCACTCTACTTACACCTCTACCTCGGGATCAGATCTGGGAAGAACGTAATGTGCCTGAATTACATCAGACTCCGGGGCTGGAAGCTGAGATTGAAGACGATCTTACTGAGTACGAAGTTGTCCGTGACAAGGTGGAAGATGTACGTAAGACAGCCCAGAGTATGTTCCAGCTTGACGAAGACTCCTACCTTGCAATGCTCGACCAGATGCCTCTGAATCGCCTTGTAGTAACATTGATCGAAGAATTGGACTCACACGACCCACGTCGGATTATCAATGCTCTGGGTCGCTGCCGAGAGATCATTGAATTGTTGGCCTTGGTCCTAAGTCACTGGCCTACAGGGTCGTATCGTTTCATTCGCCGACGTGTCACGCTGAACATTCAGGAGATCCTGATTGTCTGCGCGACCAAAAGCCAAGAGTACGATCTGTCCCTGGAGGACAAACGCGGTGATCTCCTCAGCGAAGATCAGAGACCACTCCATCGCATCCTTTTTCTGGAGTCCCAGAATCTGCTACAGATGTTCGTGGAGGTGATTTTGGCATCCCAGTCATTCGGGGTATGGCAGACTCTCGTAGATTTGCCGTACCGGCTCCTCAGCGATGATCTCGCCTGGCAAATCTTCCACGAATTCCATATATCTGCCAACAACAACGAGGCTGCCGCTAAACGGCATCAGGTACGGTGTGCTGCGGATTGGGTTCGCATGCATGAAGAGGACACCTCATTGCGCACTGCGTTCCGTGACAGGCTCATGCTATTTCATGAGGATGACGGATTTCATTTGTTGTCATCACTTGCGGCCCTGGGACTCAGTCGTGTGGAAGATCGTCATTCCATGCGCAGGTCACCGTCGGATGCTAGAAGTCCACAGACATCCACTCTCACTGAAGCAGTGATTTTGGAGATCTTTGAAATTTGCTACAAGGACCGCTTTGCACGTTCCAAGTACTACAAGGTTGGACGCGGTCTGTTGCGCAGCATGACGAGCGTTTACCCTCGGGGTCTGAGCTGTCTCCTGACAGAGATTGTGCGTCACTTTGATTCTATGGGAGCCATGGCCACGCATCTGTTTACTGATCTCCCGCTCCACTACTGGACGCCCGACAGTCATGATTTTGTGAATCTTGAGGCACTCTTGCTCAGTTCGGCTGTCAGTCTTTCGAAACTGAATGCTGCGAAGGGTGTGTTTGCGCGGGATCTGCTGCTGAGATTGAATTGGAAATGGATGAGCACTGAGGGTGGGCACCACAGGCCCTGTATTGATTCTGTTTCGCACCAGCGAGTGGCAATCATGGTGGTTAAATATTTGGCCAAGCTGGCGCAATCGGCAGTAGGCGGTGATGCATCTGTCACGGATATGTCTAGTAGTGGTGGCATAAGTACTTATGTGTCTTCTCTAGGTTATCTAGTCAGTACTGTCACGAAACCATTCGCCGGGCAGAAGACCGTGGATCTGAAAGTGATCGCCTGGGCCTGGGACCTGCTATTGCAGTTGCAGTTGTTGCCCCTTGATGGACACTTAGACGCGCCACCTGGAGTAGATTTCTATGTTGAGGTACGGGATGGCAGCCCAGAGACCGTGAGCAGTGTGGATATGTACGATCCCGTGGTCGTCGATGACAACAAAAACCTGCCTGAGATGCTCACTAGAGTTGATCCGGCTATTGCTGCATACGTCTCGCTAATGCTCACCCCAGTGGGTCGTGAGTACTCAGTATTTGCCCAGTCAGGAGCGCTCATGCTGCACGAAGTACTCAAGTGTGACCGGGAAGATGTCATTCTTCGAGTTGTACACGATGTCGTCTCTCGCCACATTGGCAATGAGAAGTTTCGGCTGCTGAACAATGTCGAATTTGGGAACTGGGTTGTAGCTCTCTTTGCAAAGCTCGAGGAAGTAGAGTCTTCCGCAACGATGATGCCGTCTCTGGGACAGTACATGGCGTCCTATCTCAGCTACGGTGATGCGGGACGCATTAATCGAAGTGCTACACTGCCTGTGGGACACCAAGAACGTGAGGCCGCAGTCGAAGCGGAAGAGATGCAGGCGCTCTGTAATTTGATCTACAGCAGCATTCTGGGCCCGGCTTCCAAGTTAGATGAAAATTCCGTGTCTCGATTGCTGTTTTGGGTCAACGCAGTCATGAAAGTACCGAATTGGACTCATAATCGTATGTGCCAGGTTGTGCTCAATTGCATAACTCAGGTTGCCTTTATGTATAACAATGCTTACAACACGATCCTTGGACTCCTCACCAACGACTACCAGCGTCTGCTCATGGCCAACAGCAGCCGTGGCAAGGGTTACATCGACCAGGGCCTAGCATTGTCGCGCAAGTTTGTCAATATCGGGGGTTCATACGGACGAGAGAGTGCGTTAGTGGACCCGCTCTTGCTCGGACCTCCGCAGGCGCTACTGGAGGGCAGTAGTGGGGAGAATTCGGACGGCCTCAACGAAAGATCTACTGCTGGAGTTCTCATTGACGCAGAATGGGTGCAGAAGAGCTACCTGGGCCAGATGCTCAATGCCTTGAAATCCATTGATCACTCATCAACGTCGATGCTGCCATACACAGTGTTCACTCTGCTGCTCACTGAAACCATCGCAGAGCGGAGCATGCGCCTGGAGGTAGGTAGGTATCTCATGAAGCGACCCGAGTTGGCCATTTGTGATGTCTCCAAACAACGGGATTTCAATCTTTACATGAATGTGGAGCACATGGTTATTCATGATTGGTCACTGGCGATCTTGAATCTTCCAGATGACCATGACATTTTGCCCCTGTTCTTGCAAATGTGGTTCTGTCTTTACTATGAGAGCGTAGAAGATGTGAGCCGAAGCATGGTCGTCCATCACGACGACGGCGGTATGAACCTCGCGAACTGCTATCGTTTCGGTTTGCGCATTCTGGAGGGTGAACCGCTCCGCATTGTGCAAAGAATCAAGACTAAACTACGAGCCTGCATTGGCGCTGCTGAGCGAGCCATTGGTCAGCCTCTGTCGAAGAAGAGGACCTCGTTGTATCAGGCCATGCTCAAGTGGATTGAAGATGACCGTCTCAACGCGAGACGGCAGCACGTGAATCTCAAACAACTAGGCTATGAGTACGATTTGGCACATCTGATGACCGTTCTACAGCCTGACAGTCTGAAGGACATGCGTCAGAGCCTGTGGCGAGATTACGTCGACTGGTCTGCTGTTCACAAGGCTGTAGAGGCACGGGCAGTGGTTATGCGAAGTGTTGTCAGCCCAACAGAAGAAAACGAGGACCTAGTACAGAGGGACAGTGACTTTGTATCCCGCAGGCTGGCAGCAAAGACGGGCAAGTGGGTAACAGAGGCAGACGAGGATGATCAGAGGGAACCTGAGGTTATTGCGCGCCACGATTTTAGTCGTGTCCTGGAGGACATCGAAGTAGCAGCTGCGGATCCATTGGAGTGCCAGAAATTGATGCGCTCTGTCGAGTCCCAGTTGGACGAATTAGGCAAAACTGCCACCAGACTGACTGAGAATCAGGCCGGGTTCTTTGCTGCCCTAAAAAATCTATACCAGGAGTCGCAGGAGACTGTGGTCATGCAGTTGCGCTGCGATCGTGACCAGCTGGCCGATGGCACTCATGTGGACACGGAAGAGTGCTCTCGGCCAGCCAGGCTAATCTTCACAAAGACTGCGTACACCATCAATTCGAAGGAGGAAGGATCACTGCAACACCACCGGGAGGCAATTCTGCGTTACTACCGCAAGGGTGCTTGCTCAGAGGTGCTGGCGCGGCAAACATTTTTGATCAGCGAGGCCCTCCGTCGCACACTGGATGGTGACGAGAGCAAGGGCCACCCGTTGTGGGCTGAAACTGTCAGCTACATTCGGCCACGGCACCGCAGCGTACAGTTTGCAACCAATGCAACTCAGTACGTCCTCGCCGTGCCAATTATGGTCAACACGACCATCGGCTCTGTCCTCATGAAGCAACTGAAGAAAGGCTGGATGCCCATCGAGAATAGTCAGGCGCTGCTGATGCTTCTCAAGGAGGCAAAAGAGTCCCGAGAGGATTATGACTATGGTAGCATCCTGTCCTTTGCTGACGCCATGGCTGATGAATGGTCTCCATTAACGGGTACGTGGGAGAAAGATGCCCAGACGGTCTATAATCATATTACTGCTGACCTAACCTTAGTTACGCAGAACATTTTGGCAAAGATTTTGCGAAGCTTTGATGCCTTCTATGAGCGTCGCCTCACCCGACCAGGGCCAGTCTGCACTGAGGAGACTGCCATGGCAGCCTTTGATGCGCTCAATCGCTGCACCAGCGGCCATCAGGTCGTTGCCATGTTACAAGTACTCTGCCACCACATTGCCTGCATGATGCGCACGTATGGACTATTGTTAATCACCAGACTCTTCCGCATGGCAACGACCACCGTCCGCTATGCAGACCCAGAGGAGCAGGGCCGCGGTTCTGACATTAATTCAGAATTCTGGCTGCGTTTGATAGAAGAGTGGCGACCTACCATTGCCGAGGAACCAGGAACTGCCCATCGCCTTCACCAGCTGATTGACAGTTTGCATGCCCCCGAAGAGGGACAACCGATCGAAAAGGCACAACAGCGAAGGAACAAATGCGTGAATCATTTATGTGGTCTTGGACAAGCGTTAGCCGTTCTCATGGAGGACACGTTTGCCTCTGAGGTACGAGCTAAGGCCCAGTCTGCGGATGCGTTTCGCAGCGGTGCTCCGGATGCAATGTCCATGACGGAGGCACTTTGGCAGTTCTACTGTCCATGGATACTGAGCAGCGAGCTCAGCATGGCCGCGGTTGATGACCTGCTGCCTTTAGTGGCAGCCTATCTACGGTCTGTGGCGCACATTGCGCGCCTCAGACTTCCAGGCATGGAGCTGGCCATGCAGCACTTGATTGAAATCTACATTTGCCACCGCAGTGCTCCGTACTTTCCGCGATTGAGACCGCTGCTTCAGGATCAGGCACCTTGGCAGTACTACCCGGTATCCACGAAGGACATGAAACAGTTACTGCGCATCCTAAACCACGACGACATTTCTGTACCTGCTCCTGGGGAACAGGATTTTCTTCTCTGGGCTAATGCCATGACCGACTGGCGCTGGGACGTCCTCTTCCACAACGATGACGGTCCTGAATTTGTGATTGCAGCGCTGAAACTATTGCTCACTCTCAATACGGAGCAAACCACGGAAGCCATTAGTCGTGTGATTGACCTCATCGTTGACACTGGGGATTTGCTTGCACTCAGCTCCCAGGAATTTAACCCGCTGAGGGAGATCTGTACGTTCTTGGCCAACGACTGTCGTACAGATCCCGTGGCATCGTGGAATGCGCTGTATCTAATGTCCCGCCAGCTCCTTGCCCAGAGGCCAGGGTTTGCGGAGCGTGTAGTCTGCATTTCGCTTGAGATGTCTCTGCAAACATTGCGTACCGCCGCCCAGCACAGCCCGGACGCTGCGCTCAGCCTGGCATGTGCGTATGCAGACCTCCTTTTATACACAGAGAAAGTTGTGGTCTACATGCAGCAGGACGAACGGTATGCGAAAGGCCGGGTGCTGATCAGCCAGCGCCGAATAGATCTGTGGTGCGGTCTCTTCCGCGTGGTTGAGGATTGCTACATTCACGTACAGCCGAACAGCACCCAACAGCAAATCTTGCAGGCCACGAGTAATGGTAGCACCAGCCTCAGCAACACTACGGTCGCGGCGGCTGCGTCATCGGTGTTGGGCATGGGTGTAAACAACAGCAATTTGGCCACTACTGCACCCATCAATGCCCACCAATCACCTGGAGAAGACTTTCTGCTTCTGATTCCACTGCTGAGCTACCTTGTTCAGGAGCACCGGCAGCTGATGAAGGGTACTAGTGGCAACAGCATAAACACCCGCATCAACGCATCCTTGTCCTCGACCCAACTGCGCCTGCCCTGGCAATACCTTGGAATGTGCATGGAGCGGGATCATGACCTACTGCAGTGCCTGGATATACTTGTTTACCTCTCTGCCACCTACGCGGAAGAGCAAGAGGAAAATGGATTCAGCTCTACTGCCAGTGCACCTAGCCTCGTCAATTCCTCGTCTTTGATGGCGTCACTCTTTGTCATTCTCGACGACTACATGGGAGACGATTTTCGTCCGCTCGAACTCCTGCGCCGTGCTGAGGGTTACGGGTTGTATCTCGCATGTGTGGTCATCCTTGCGTACTGTTTGCACGATCTACAGCACCAGGGCTCTTCGCGGGCTCGCTTGGGGAATAATCAGGTCTTTGAACTCCTCACTGCTGTGGGTGACCTAATCATCACCTGGCGACCGTCCAAGGCCGTGTCACGTCGCCATAGTATGTGTGAGGCGGTTCCATTAAGGACATGTTTTGATCAGTCGTTGACAGTCATCCCCTTGCTCAGTGCATATGTCGGCCTCCTACAGTTCCAGTCTGAGGTTACACGGATCCGTTCTTGCCTGAAAGGCGTGCAGGACCATGCTACATGGCTTACCTCCTCAAGTTCGGCCCAGGCATCCATGTACGGCCGCCTGCTCAGTGTCGTTGGCTATGAACAGGCACCTGCCGTTGACAACACGGTCACGGTCTTTGTGCGTCTCTGTGCGCTCGTCTGCGCCTACATTCGCGCCTACGACGCAGGTTTTGTACCTGAGGATATGACTCAGGCTATGACCTGCAAGGCAGAGGCCGCGAAGATGCGCCAGCAGGTCAGGGATAATAGCGAGAACCGCTTACCAAATCATACCCAGCTCATGAGCGCCCTGGACGAGGCTCTGGACACCCGCGGTGGCAATTTAGGCCGCAGCGTGCAATTCGTGCACAGTGTAAGCCGAGCGATGCTAGGACCGCTTCTGTGGAGTGTGCTGGATCCGATACCTTCAGTTTTGGTAGAGGCATCATCGCAAGTTACGCGGGAACGAACAACGTCAGGAGAGTCTGCGTGAACTTCAGAAAGCTTGAGCACGCGAACACAAGCAGCTCGCTAACCGGTTATCAAATTCGATGCTAGTTCTTTAAAATTTTAATATGGATATGCTTTCGTTTGCATTCAATTACATGTTTACATGACCAAGGTCCTTGCACTGATTGAACTCGAGCTGGAGAGCAAGAGCAGTCTGCCCCGGTGCAGCGCTCTGTAGTATATGCTCCCGTCCAGATCAAGGGTAATTGCCTGTAGTGACCGTGGCAGGGTGCCGACAACACGCACAAATATGGCATATGTCTTCCAGAGTTCGCTACGTTGGACAACGATCTCCGTGCTATCGTCATCTACAGTTGAAGAACAAACTAAGCAGACGCTTAGAAGATGGTTCGTGTCCTCGGTGAGGTACAAAGACGCTAGGTAGCGTCGTAAGGCGGCCATATTGGGGTAGTAGCGGAACTTGATGCGATGAAGACAAGCCCGAATCTCTCCCGTTGGAATCCCTTCGTCCATTTGATCGGTTCCAATAAAATCCTCGAACGCCTGCTCCACCAAGGGCCTGACCAACTCATGAGCAATAATTATTACGCTTTGCCTATCGTCGTTTGAATTGTCCACAATTTGCCACGCGTGACCCAGAATTAGTGAAACAACAGTGTTATTCTGGCCACCGTCTTGGCTGTTCGCTGCTTCAGAGACTATCAGCACCGGATCCTCAACCGCAATATCTGCCAACGAAGGTTGAGTTTGTTCTTTCGTTGAGTCGTGCATTCCTATATTCCACCGCTTTCATTGTTTCCTCGGCATAGATCTTTCCCTTGAGCTCATAGACGCCTGTCGTTCACAGCAGGAGAACGCTGTCCCACTTACGTACCCGAGCAATTCTTTCTCCCTCTTCGAACCGGCAGTCCGAATTGTTCGCGCCCAACTGATAGAACCCAAACTGAAATATTAATTAGGCCCCCGATCCCCACGCGGGTCTCTGGTCTCCTGTGCTTGGGTGGAGGGGGAGGTAAAGCGGGGGGTAAGGCTGTGGGACCCGCGCACACGCATATTTATGCCTTGTGGGGGGGTCGGCTTGTCAGGTGTTTCAGAGGCACACTGCAGATGTCATCTCACCATCTCTGAGAGGTAATATTTATAGGCATGGCGGAAAATTTGAGAGACAGAAATAGAGTAGTAGGAAGCAGACATGTAACCATGTGACTCTTGATATCGGACATGTTGATATTGGAGTACCAGAAAACAGAAACTTAGCCACAGACCAGAGAATCATGAAGTTTTCCTATGAATTTCAACGACTTTGCGGATCAGTGTATGGAAAGCAAGGCGCTAATGTGCTCTTTACCCAGGACGGGAATGGGATCATCTCCCCGGTTGGCAACCGCGTCAGTGTATTTGCCTTGACTCAGGGTGAATCCTTCACGTTCCCATTCCAACTGCAACGTGATGTCTATCGTATGGCCCTTGCCCCGGACGGTCGACTACTCATGGTGAGTGATGAGGATGGGCGGATGGTCCTTGTCAATTTTCCGAAGCGTGTAGTTCTCTCCCACTTCAACCTTGGCTCGAAACCGACGGTTTTGGAATTCTCTCCATGCGGATCTTATTTTGTCACAAACTTTTCGAAGGGCGTGCGCGTATGGAAGACACCACGAGCGGATACGGTCGAGTTTGCACCGTTTGTTCTGCACCGTTCGTACACTGGTCATGGCGGTGAAGTGACATGCGTCAACTGGAGCAAGGACTCCAACTACTTTGTCACGGGCGGAAGGGACTTGACCGCACGTATTTATTCATTGGATCCGATCCCCGGATTTAAGCCGTTCACACTGGCAGGACACAAAGAGTACTTGGTGGGAGTATACTTTAACAAGGAGCAAGATAGTTTGTATGCAGTGAGTCACGATGCAAGTGTGACGCTGTGGCAACGATTAGACTACGAAGATGATGACGACGACGAAGACGAACCTGAAGAATCCCGTCTCAACTACACATGGAAGTTCAAGGACCGCCATTTCTTCAACATGGGTGGGAGCGCCCGGATTAAGAGCTGTTGTTTCCACCAGGCGCTTGACCTACTAGTAGTGGGATTCACAAACGGTGCCTTCGGCATCTTTGAAATGCCCGACCTCAACACTATTCACACACTATCTATGACTCAGAAGGCCATCCAATCGGCAGCTATGTCACCTGCCGGTGATTGGCTCGCATTTGGCTCCGCCACCTATGGACAGCTCCTGGTCTGGGAATGGCGCAGTGAGAGCTATATTCTCAAACAGCAAGGTCACCAGCATACAATCAGTGACGTGGTCTACAGCCCGGACGGTGCGCTGATGGCGTCGGGTGGTGAAGATGGAAAGGTCAAGCTCTGGCGTGCGGCAACGGGTATGTGCTACGTGACTTTCACTGAGCACACGTCCGCGGTAACGGCAGTGCGCTTCAGTGCCAACGGTCGGGCAGTGTATTCTTCATCAATCGATGGCACAGTCCGCGCATTTGATTTGGCCCGCTACCGCAACTTCCGCACTTTTACATCGCCTACTCCGACGGCTTTTAGTTGCCTGGCTGTCGATCCCGCAGGCGATCTTATTGCAGCAGGATCTCAGGATGACTTTAATGTATATATTTGGAACATCGGTACCGGCCGGTTACTTGAGGTTTTGAACGGGCACGATGGCCCTGTGAGCGGGTTAAGCTTTCATCCTACGCAAACCTTGCTTGCGAGCAGTTCCTGGGATCATACGGCTCGTGTATGGGACATTTTTGAGTCCAAAGCCAAAGTCGAGCCTCTTCCGCACAACACCGACTGCCTTGCCGTAACCTTCAGGCCAGATGGGAAGGAATTGGCCGTAGCCACGCTAGATGGTCAGTTGACGTGTTGGAACTGGGAAGAAGGCACACAGACAGCAAACATTGAAGGACGAATGGATCTAGCAGCGGGACGGAGGCGGCAGGACCTAATCACATCAAAGAACCTGAACTCAGGCCGCTGCTTTACGTCCGTGACCTACAGTGCGGATGGCATGCACCTGCTCTGTGGTGGCAGGTCAAAGTATGTATGCATCTACGCCGTCAAGGAGCAAATCTTGGTGCGGCGCATGGAGATTACGCGCAACAAGAGCTTGGATGGTGTGCAGGATGAACTCAACTCCAAGAAGGTCACAGAATTCGGTACTTTGGATACCATGGATGTTGATAGCGGAGACGAAAGTGACCCAGAACTGCGCAAGGACCGTTCCCTCCCGGGTGTGAAGAGCGGCGATTTCAGCAAACAGCGTGTCGCGCCTGAGATACGTGTACTGGCTGTCTACTTCGCGCCAAGTGGTGAATCGTTCGTTGTGTCCTCGACCGAAGGACTGATCATCTTTGCCTTAGACGCGCAGCGCATATTTGACCCCTTCGAGCTCGACACTGAGACGACGCCGCAGGCAGCACGAGCCGCCCTTTATCGCCAACGGGATTTTGAGCAGGCGCTTATCTTCAGCTTGCGCCTGAACCGGGACGATCTGTTGCGCGAGGTCTTCGCGGCGACTCCAGTGTCCTTCATCGAGCCTGTGGTACGGCCCCTGACTCTCAAGTACAGTTTACCTTTGCTTGAGTTCACATCAAGACAGATTCTCGAGGATGGGCAATTGGAGCGGAATGTGATTTGGGCTCGGCATCTACTCACACACCATGGCCTGGAGATCCGTGAAAGAGGTGGGGTACAGGGTCCGCGTCTGTGCGTGGCTGTTCAGAAGGCACTTTTTGAAAAGGCAAGTGCACTAACCAAGCTCTGTGACAACAACACGCACACCCTCGAGTACCTCAGCGTCATGGCTACACAGGCGGCGACGACTATTGCGTTGGAATGACGTAGAGATCTATTGAGCCTATAGTGAATGTAGCATTCATACAGTAAAGAATAAAATAGTATTGGTTCAATATATTTCATTCTGTCTGATGACGTTGTAGTAGATGCTACTGTGTGTGACTAAGGGGATATTACTATACTATGCACCGGTCAAGGCGCGCAGTTCAGGAGTGACCTCGTCACTGTCTCTGACATCGTACCGACCGCGAATCCGAACATCATCTGGCGCGCCGTCCTGGGGGAAGATCATGACCACATCGTTGTTCATAATGGAATAGTATGACAATGGTTTGGTGGGATCATCCAGGTGGATAACCACGGTCTCACCCTCGCTTTCCGCAGCAGCTGAACTGGATAGGTGCAGCCGCGACCGAAATGGCGCCTGTTCGTGTCCCCGATTGAAGGAGTATTTACAGAGAAGCTCCACATTCGCCACAGTCATAGACGGGAGCAGTTCAACCTCTTTATGGATGCCACTCTTTCTCGTTTGCAGTGACATCTCCTGGTTGGGCTTGTCACCTGGAAGGTCATCGCAGAGCTTCAACTTGACGGCCACAAGATCTGACCCTACAGTCCCTGCACCGTAACGTCCAAGAGTCTTGCGTTTCGATGACTCAACGACGCCGTATTTCAGAATCAATCGCTGATAAAATGGGTGAACAGCGTTGAATAGAGCTATCTTGGTTTTGTCCTCGTCCTTGTTGGCCTCATGGTAGTCCTGTGCAAGGCGGTTGCGCCAGTAGACCTCAACGTCACGTCGCTCATCATTGTTGACAGCGCTGCCGTTGATGCTCGTCAACTGTTGGACTCGCAGAATCAGTTCCTGACGGTTCTTCTCGGGCGTCATGATGTCTGTCACGGGGCACCGGCGGATACGGAGTTCCCGCAGACTGGGCAGGAGCTGCAGATTATCCACCGATGACATGTCCGTGAGGTGTGTATACGCGAGGGATAGGAACTTTAGGGCGGGAAATGGTGTCTGCTCACCCTCTTTGGGAGCTTCGACAGACTCCAGTGGATTCTGGGGCACAAGCAAAGACTCCAAGACCGGTAACTGTCCAAAAGTTTGTGACAGGCTGCCCCATGAATGCACAGAGTTCTCAGTCAGATTAAGCAGCTTTAATTTCCCCACCATGGACTGCAGTTCCTGTGCACTGGGACCTAACAAGAGGTCACTATCGGTAATGTGATTGCAGGCCATGTGCAGTTCTTCCAGTCCTGTGGCAGTACTCAGCAGCTCCATAACCTTACCGTACTTGACTGTGATGCGATTCAGGATCATCACCCGCAGATTATGACCCAATGGTTGCGCCTGCAATGTTGAGGGCAGGAACATATTACCGGAGACGTCGAGAAGGCGCAGATTCGGCAGAGCCTGCGTCAGTCTGGACACCTCGGCCCAGTCGCTGATGAGATTGTCTGCAATATCGACTTCTTTTAGACTGAGACAGATATTAGTGATCTGTTCTGTGCTGTCTATGGTAGTGATCTGCATATCACGCAGACTGATTTCCACCAGCGCATCTATGGCAGAGAGCTTGAGCGCAGTCTTGTTCTGTCCGATCAGTTCAATATCGACCTTGTTGAAATCAGTAGAGTAAATAAAATTGTTCATTACCATGGACACGTCTGCATTCATGTTTACATACTTTTCGATAAGACCTGACATGAATGTCAAACTGACTTTGATTTTCTGGGCACGTAAGAATGAGCACGCAGTGTCCTCCGATGCTGAAGTTTGCGGTTCAAAGTACTGGCGGCCCCTGTGGGTACCGTCGTGTTTGCCCCGGTCCGCCTTGTCCCATTCAACGCCAAGCCAATTGCCAGTGGTGCCCTCAACGGGGCCAAAATAACGCACCCATCCCCTTGCTCCGTCATTAGATTCTACACGCTGCCCGATGCGCGAGGAAAAGTCCGCGTTGTCCTCTTCCATATCTGTGCAGCTTTTCTACCCGGTTTGTTCTAGATCGTTCTTGCCTTCGGGTGCTTATGTCATTTCTTCTTTATTCTGTTCACAACTACAGTCACTAAGTGTAGTAAGACAGTATTGCTTCGATCAGTTTAACAATTTACCACGACCTTGGGGCCTAATCCAGGCGTCCCTTGTTTGGAGTACCTGTCATTGCTCCGGAACCAACCAAAAAAGCCAGTAGCACCTGGAAGACGAGCCCCCCACCCCGTCATCTCCTCCACGTCCACCTCCCTCGCAGGTTCGGCCTCCTTACCTACGACCCATAGGCGGCGCGCTTCTTCGGACCTCGTAGATATCCATATTTTGTCCCCGTTCGGACGGGGGAATTGGCATGGAAGGGCAAGAACCCGTGCGCAGGAGACTTTGAGCAAGTGTCCTGGGCCGGAGCACCGACATCGAAGGCGCTCCTGCGACATCATCGGAGGCCGCATCCTTGGATATGGCTAGCCAGGTCATCGTTGCGGTGAAAATCACCCTAGCTCGTGTCGACGTTGCGCATCCGTCCCAGATCATGGCCAATTCGATTATTACCTCGAAGAGTTCCTGTCGTCCAACATGACAGGCATACACAGCGAATTGAGGCAGATACTTTTGTGTGAACCCTTGAGCAAGTCGACATCGACGCTTTTGATCAAAGCCAGTAGTTTGCTAGATCAGCATCAGAGCAACACCAACCTGACAGAGACACCGATGGTCACGCCTTCGGTACAAGCACCAGGCTTTGTCAGGCAGAAAGACGAGCCGACCTTTCATTCCACAGCGGAGACATGACAACGGTAAAGACACGTTTCTGGATGTCCACTGATGCCGGAAACTCGCCACGGAGAGGATAGCCCGTAGGGCCGGCAAAAAGACCCGGGAGAACACAGGATTAATTGGTTGGTTATTTGTATAGTACTGATATAAATGAGGTAGATTCCAAAGTCTTGACGAATCCCAAACAAATGCCACTCTTCAGGAGGATCGCAGCGCCGGAAGAATTCGAGCAAATCGTGAAACTGGAAACCCAAGACCCAATTCACCTGCTCAATCGCGGATGATTGGCACACTGTGCTGCAGCCTGTGCAATGTGACGGTCATCTGTACCACAGCAGCCGCCGACCACATTCAATTCCTCAAAAGTGTCCAGCAGTTCTCGGTACAACTGGCCCAGTTCCTCAGGGTTACCGTCGTCGAGCTCTTCCGCTTCGTCAAGTTCGGCATGGCTCTGCCGACTCGCATTAGCGCGAATGCCCTTCACACGTTTGGTCCACCATTCACCCTTTTTTACGGTGTCCTTGAAATGGTCTGGATGTGCACAATTGATCATGTAGTAGGATACGTACTCGTCCGTTGCCCTGTCGATCTCGTTGATGGCCTCCTCGAGCGTCTGGCCAGTGGGCAGCTTGCCATCAGTCTCCAAGGTAAAGGATACTACGACAGGCATGTCGTTCTTCTCTGCCGCACGTACAATGCCCAGACCTTCCTCTAGATAGTTGATGGTCATAGCTGTAATCATATCCGCACCAGCATTCCTCAGTGCTTCGATCTGTTGTCTGTGGTATTCTTCTGCCTCTGACGCAGTCATCTTCATGTCCGCCTTGTAGCCATCGCCCCGCGGACCTACGTTGCCTGACACAACAACAGGAAATTCAGGGGTTTGGTAGCGCTCTTGAAGACTCTTCATAAGCTCAATCGCATCACGGTTGAAGCCAGCCATTTGGGGCTCATCGTATCCGAGCTTCTTGCCCCAATCACCGGAAGCACGCCAGGTCGGACTCTCCAGAACAAAACCAGAACCATGATCCTTAGCATGTTTGATGAAGGGATCATAGTACTCCTCGAGTAATTTCCTGCCTTCGGTGTCTGCTAGAGCTGTGAATGCTGCGAACTCAGGTAGCTCGCGATGGTACTTAAAGATCATGACGGTCTCCTGTCCTCCGTCAGTGACGAAAAGACGGTCCTTCTGCTCCAGTTGGGGCAAGGATTTACGCGTAGAGCTTGGCATATTGAGGTTTGTTGGTCCGCTCGCTTTGACACCCAAAGCTGGCACGCTTTCGACCTGACCTATCGGTGGCTTAAGTACCTCGTCAGTCTCACCCACTTTTCCTCTCTCCATTTCTTCCGCTTTCCTCCACCGGCCAGCCGGCGCATTCCAACAATGGTTTCAGTATGGATACAGTCTGACAGCCCCCCATACCAAACCCTCTTCCCCCTTCCCCCAGGCCAGCCTTTCCCTCCCGTTTGAACTGGTCATCAACTCCCATCAGATTGGGACTCCTATTCAATATATTACGCATTTCCTGGATACGCACAGGGGGAGGGGCCACTCAGCCATTTATGCTGCCCTGGGCTATTAACTACCAACATCTATTCTCCCATGGAACGGAAAGAGAGATTCTCGATAATTTTGAATGACTAGAACGGCCAGCAATCACGAGTCTCTTGTTTCCCGTCAAACCAAATTAAAGCAAATGCAATACTCAATGGGCAGGAACAGGAAGCGCTCCGATCCGCTTTTGGCCCAGCGGCGGCCGAATAAAGCAAGAGTACGGTGTTCTCCATAGTGAAAGCATAGCGAAAGCCCGCAGCTGACGCTGCGTTTTGTTCGCCGTTCAGTGTGATCAAGTGAAGTGTGCTGCAGTGAATTTTATAGATACCACCCACAGAAAGTGGATCCCCATTAGTAAACGGACCAGGCCGGTTTTATACATGCGGACTTCTTTGTAATTTGGGCGAAACGATATGGTTCTCAAACGATGCTTGATATAAAAATAGCAACCGAACGGGAAGGGACAGCCGAAGGAAACTACAGCCTCACGAGCTCGCCGCTCCATTTGGCATTTCCAGCAACCGGACCTCAGAGGCGCACTCGGACGACCGGTCCTGGTCCGTATTGTTCCTCGGCATTGGTCTAGCCGATATTTCTTGTGACATCACGGCACTACCACCTGTGCTGATGGATGCGCCGCTGCGACCACAACATACCACCCCAAAGCGCACCTCACTCGCTTTCTGGAGGTTGACATAGATGATCCTTCACCGGAACACACAACCCAAACGGAGCACGGGAACTTTGACCCTCACACTGCCTCATCTCCTGTTGACTATGGAAAACCAACGGCGGACAAAAAAACACGAGTGAGGAGAAAAAGGGCCCGGTTTTCATTGCACAGGGATAACACTCCTTATTTCTGCATTCTTGTGACGAGTTGGAGGTGCAAATGATGTGGAGTCCCTTCGGCGTTGGATCAAGCTACTTATGAAACGCAGGGGACATGGACTGTTGTGGTACTGATTTCTTGTCGCCTTAGAGCGTTAGATCAAAATCCACTGTACCAATATTTAAACAGAACCATGGCTGGTCTTGTCCGCAGCATCCGTCATTCATTGGGGTCGAACGTCGGCCGCCAGTCCGCCTCTGCCCTTGGCGTTGGCAGTCTATTACTGAATCAGAGGCGTAACATTGGTGCCTGCTGCGTTGAGCCGTACTTTGAGCTGGGAGAGGGGGACACGGCTTTCAGCGTCCGCACGAATGACGTGCGCTACGGTTATGGTGTTCTACAAGAGGTCGGTTTCACAGTCGCACAGCATTTAGAAGCGACCAAGGAGACGGGACGTCGGGTGGCCGTCTTTACTGACAAAAGTGTTGCCAAATTGGAGTGGTTCTCGCAGGTCACTAACTCTCTGAAGGAATCGGGCTTCGATCCCGTCCTGTACACTGATGTTCGGGTGGAACCTACGGACAAGTCGTTCATGGCGGCCGCCGAATGGTTTGCCCACGGCGATTTCAAAGCGGCCGTTAGCGTTGGTGGTGGTAGTGTTATGGACACCACGAAGGCGGCTATTCTCTACGGTAACCCGGCCAGTGCACCTGAGGACGGTGATTTCCTGACTTATGTGAATGCGCCTGTTGGTAAGGGCAAATTAGTGCCCAATCTGCATGGGTCCAAAATTCCGCATGTAGCCTGTCCCACAACTGCTGGCACCGGCTCAGAATGCACGGGTTTTGCTATTTGTAAGCTAACTGATCACCCCACAGCGCCCAATTCCAAGACAGGCATCGCAAGCCCGGCCTTATGTCCAGACACTGCAGTTATCGACCCCTCAGTTACACACACATTGCCTCCGAATGTTGTGGCTGCGTCCGGCTTTGATGTGCTAAGCCACGCGATCGAGAGCTATACTGCTCGCCCTTTCACCCGCCGCCCTGCCGCGTCTCCAAAGGCTAACCGTCCGTTGAACCAGGGCGCCAATCCGTACTCGGATATGGCTTGCCTGGAGGCCCTGCGCCGGTGTGGCACCTATCTCCAACGGGCCATCACTGACCGCAACGACATGGAAGCTCGGGAGCAGCTCATGTGGGCGTCCACAGTCGTTGGTACAGCAATGGGCAACGCTGGGGTACACTTGCCGCATGGACTAAGCTATCCGGTCAGCGGCAGTGTGCAAAAGTTCCGGCCAGACAGTGGATGGCCGGGTGAGGATGCCATAGTCCCGCACGGAATGGGCGTGATTCTATGTGCACCGTCGGCGGTGCGCGCGGCGAGCAAGCACTGTCCGGATCGCCACATGCATGCTGCCGAGTTGCTGGGCTGTGACACAAAGACTGCGAAGATGGACGATGCCGGAGAAGTGCTGGCCGAGAAGCTGATTGATTTTATCAAACTGGCCAAATTCCCGAACGGCATCTCTGAATGTGGATTCTCTCAGAACGATGTGGACAACCTGACGACTTCCTGCTATGCACAGAAGCGTGTGGTGGACAATGCGCCTTGGGCTGTGTCCTACGATGATCTTGAGGGCATGTACAAGGGTGCCATGGCTTACTGGTAAGAACCTACGTCTAGAACAACATTCGGAAACATAATAGAACCATTAAGGCAGAATCTTCAAGATGTCGAAGTGCAAACTATTTTTAATGTCTCGGTTACTGCTGCTTACAACTGTCCCGCAGGTGCCGACGCTTGTGCGAGCGGGAAGCAGTGCTAGCGCCTGAACTCCGTAGAGTATCAGAACTGCGTCGCAGACGCTTGATGGTGCGGTCAATGATGTGCTGCGACACGACAGGGGTGGCCTCGTCCTGTTCGTCCATTCCATTCACTCGCTGGAAGAAAAGAAGGTATGCACTTTTCTTCATCACCTCCGACGAGCTGATTGGGTAGCACCTGGAATCATCGTAACACCACCACTCGGAGGTGGGCTCAGTCTTTTGACTTTTCTTGCTGGATATACTGCTATTAAGACTGTTCCCGCTCCCACCACTGTCTATGTCCATAAACGGATCTTGTACGACAGTGTCCCTGACGTGAGCAATGTAATGACCAGAATGCAGACCGCCGAGGTGATGTACCACTCCATAGAGCTGGTACAGATTGCTGAGGAAGATAGCCGTATCAATATTCTTGCGGGTACGGGCATCACCCAGAAACTCACTCACAT
The DNA here is from genome assembly GCA_002811645.1 of Corallochytrium limacisporum. Lineage (NCBI taxonomy): Eukaryota > Corallochytrium > Corallochytrium limacisporum. Next base: position 41,933 of record PDIP01000088.1, read on the forward strand.
CCCACAGATCATCCACCGGGAAGTTGACCATTGTGTCGATTTTAGAACACTGGCCACTCGAATCGTATTCAAAGCGCTTGAGATGTACGATGAGCACCGGTGGTGCACGCCACACGCCCAGGGTCTTGATGGCCGGTTTGAAATCCTTTTCTTTGCTGCAGAAGTATGAATCTTCTTCGAGGGTTTCGTAGTCCGAGAAACTCTGCATACAAGATTCAAGATCCACGGACTTGCTCTTCGGCTCTGCGTCTTCGAGAGACGAGTGATCCACCATCTCTCTCTCCGTAGGAGTGGTGTTCGTTGGGGAGACGAGGTCCACAGCCACAGTACAGTCTCCGAGCGGGTCAATGAGTTCGGTGTCACCCTCTAGAGCACATCCAGTACAGCCCTTGATCCATGTGCACTGGGCGCAGGCCTTACCATCTTTACGAGTCATTTTCAGCTCGTACGGCAGACGGAGTAGATCTGGGACTGCACGTCCACTCTCGGAGCGCGAAAATCCCTGCTGAACACTGTTTCGTGGCAGTGACGTCACTGTCGTTTCCATCTCGCGTTCCAGAGCCTTGTAGTTCACCAGATGGGATTTGAGGACCTGTTTGACCGCCATGTACAACTCCTTGTGGGTAATTGTCTTGGACATAACCACCAGCAGTGGAATGCCCACAATTTCAATGCTACCCAGTGACAGAATGCTGCGTCTGGTACCCACATCACGTAAAATTACTTGCAAAATGAAGTGCGACTCCGGGTCAAAGTACGTAAGTTCGTAGACAACTATCTGCTCGGCCTCCAAGACCTTTGCAATGCTTTCGTCTTCTGCAAAAATGGCACTAAGGGCTTTGTCCTGAAGCGCTGCAACTTGCAGTCTACCGGCTTTGAGGTTGTCTAGTCCGCCCAGACTTTCCATTTTATGCTTTAGGTCACGCACAGTCCCTGACTTAAGAACCGCCAGCTTACACGCGTATCGACGGCCATCAGCACGCACGAACCAGACCTTGACACTGACCCGTGCCTTCTTAGGCACAGGAAGTGACAGGAATGTGTAGGGATCAAAGGTTTTCGATTTGTATGAACAGGAAAGACAAGTGACTTGACTGGTGAGCTGGCCTTGGAACAAGAACACAATTGTGGAGCGGTTGCGTCTCATGTGCTGTTCCCAAAACTCCTCAGCAACGTCATCGTCCGGACGTCCTTCTGTTTCCGGAGCGTCCATGTACGGCTTTGTGACTATTTTGTTTAGATCTTCATGTAGACCATCTAGAAGGAACCCAAGCAATTCCTGTGAATCGTGCTGGCCGTAGCCGTCAAATTGTGGTGCATAACGACTGATCACTGCCTTGAGCTTGCGTGGCGCCACTGCCTCCTTGTACTTTGAGTACCATAGCTCACGTAGCACCTTAGCATACTCTGTGGCAATCTCACCTTTCATGCCCAACGGGTTCTTGGGATTGAGATCCCTCTCGTAACCTTCATTCAGGAAGTACGAAACAATCCCAGGAGTGTGTGTAATGCACTGCAGTGCCGCATTCATGAAGCACGTATTGCCGAGATTTGTAAAGCCAACGTGGCCCGCACCCATGGGTGCCGTACTGACACTTACCTTACTGCTACGCCTCGGGGACGTGGGCCTGCTTGTCTTTTCTCCTTCGCTGCGTTTGACTTGCAGCAGACTGCGAGGGCTGAGAGGACTAGGACTGACGGAACGGCCCTTGCTGCGTGGGCTGATAACAGTCTCCATCGTTGGCACTTTCCCAGTCGTTGACGAAAGAGGCCAAGACGTGTCAATGCTTCGGATCTCCAGCACAAGTCTCTGGCCATCCACAATTGCCAATTCTTCTAGCGTCTTGTCCATGTTCTCGATCAGCTCCGGTTTCGCCTCATTGAAAGAATTCCACAATCGAGTCTCACTACCAAGTTCGAGAATATGGTCGAAGCGTTTGCGGATCACGGACACTAAAGGCTGACCCCGGGTGTCCTTGGAAACGAAAAAGGTGTCCGATTCCGTGGCCACTCGAGCAAATAGTTCCTGATTGTCGGTGGGGTTGCCCGTGCTGCGGTTGCGGCGGTGACCCCGAGTAATCGGAGCGGCTCCCTCTCTCTTCCGCGGCAAACTTAGACTGTTGTCGCGATGATGTGCTCCTCCTCTCCTGAGCTGATATACCGCACGAGTTGGTCGCGGGCTGGTGGCATCGTATGTCGATTTTGACGGAGACACATCCTCTTCAACGTCCGACTGTGCCGCAGTTGAACCGGCCTTCGAACCACCCGTGGAGCGTTTCCAACGCTCTGCGTACACAACGCTGATCTTTAATTGCAAAGGGTAGAGCTCCACCCTAGTAGCGACAGTATCTCCCTTCATAGTTGTGGCCGGAGTCCCTTTGGCTTTAATGTACTCGCGTCCAATCAGAGACTGGCGCCGCTGCATGGATCGGCGAATGATCCGGCGAGCAATTGCTGGTCCACCACCATACCACGCACTAAGCTGCTTCCAAACCTCTCCACACACAATCACGTAGTCGTTGTTCTCGATCAGATTCTTCCGCAGCAGAGGTTCTAGGGTGGTCAGTGATTCTGCGGTTACAATCTCCGAATTGTCGATCAGGCTCGGGCGAAATACAATATTGAGTGTGCTGCTTGGGTTTGTGAGTTCCTGAGAGCTCGTGTGTGACTCCCTGTCATTCATACTCAATGCCTGCAGCATCGAAGGACTGAATGCGCCACCACTGGCCATTGAAAAGCTGCCGATGCTGTCGGCTGTCAACGATGATTCTGCCATGGATGGTCGTTCCGGTAGGCTAGGTTCCTCTCCTTTACGCAGGGCATCTGCCACTACATTATACTTTGTGTAGTCCTCCCAATTGCGCCACCATACCGCACTAATCACATAAACTGTATCACCAATGCTAAGCCTGCTGTGTTCTTCTCGGAGATTGTAAATTATTTGGGCTTCTTCCACCCGGCTGGCTGGGTAGGAACGCAGTTCAAGTTCTGCTATGGCGGTCACACGTGTTAGATGCTCGACAGCCAGCGGAATCTTCGCCACCGCACGGTACAAGTCTTTGAAACTGATGTAGTCCAAAGGCTTATGTTTTTTGCCCCTTAGTGCTGCTTTCACGTCCGCTTCGACTCCGTTTTCGTCGCCGCCTGATGCCGCAGCTCTTGTCCGTGATCGAGTTGCCGGCATATTCCGCGGGGTGTTGCCTGCTGACTTCGATCCCCGTCGCTCAATAAGATTCGGCAGCGGACTCGTACCCCTCGGGGTCTTCGATTTACGATGCACCGCGATTCCGTTCTCGTTGTTCTGATTGGAGTGCATGGCAACGTCGTCAAAGACTTTGTCGGCTGTGGCTTGTGCAGGACTGCGGTCGTCCAATTCCTCGTCCTCCTCTTGAACGGACGGGAAGCTTTGGCTGCTACGCTGCAAACGATGACTGTTGGCACGAGTGAGCATGGAACCATCCTCACTCACCTTGTGATAGTTTAGCAGTTTCTTCAGGCTGGCATGTACGTCGCCCATTTTGTAGATCGCTTCGAACATCTTGGTAACCTGAACTTTGTCTACCACTGGGCTTGAATTTGCAAACAGTTTGAAACAGAATCGTAGCTTGGACTCAGCATTTGCGTTCGTGCACGTGGCCACTCCAGCCATACATGCCTTAAGGTTAACAATGCCATCGCTCTCCTCATAGACGTCCAGGATGGGGTCCCAGAAAGCCAGTGGCACTCCCGAAAGTTCATGCAGTGCACCGGCCAAGGTGAGTCGGGCGATCAAACCATTATGCGTCTCTGCAGACAAGTGTTTGTACACATCCATAACGTCTACTGTGCCTCTAGAATTGGTAAAGCTATCCGATTCAGACCCAGATGCCACACTGTCCCGCAGTTCCTTTTCCAGACCATATTCGACTTTGAATTTCTTCCAGCCCTCGCCAACAACGCGGAGCTCTGCCGCACTGAGGCGATGTCTCGGATTCGACATTTGTCGTCTCTTGCCCGATGACCCAAACGATTATTCCTACATTCTGTTATGGTATTGGGACAGGCTCTTCAGAAGTCTCCAATCGTTGTTCCTGAAACTCATCTTTATTCTACAAGAGTCTGACAGTCTTGTTTCTCTTTGCCATGTTCCTGGGGCTTAACTTTGGCCACATCCATGCACATACCTTCGTTGTGGTTTTTATTTAGTAGCTCTCCAAGCGCCTCTTTATATCGCCAGATTAGAGAGACCAGATCTCTGGACTGAGCCAAATCTGCACCGACCCATAGATCCCTCCACCTTCAACTTTCCGCGGGTTCGCCTGCACTGTAGTTTTACTTTTCACTTCTGGTCCGACGGAAAAGGAGGAAAATGGACAGAGTAGAACAAAATGGTCCCCAGCTTAGAAAGAGAGAATTGTGCTACTTTACATGCAGGGAACACACCCGCGCAACAATAGTTATTGCGGTACAAAGATCAAAGTCACCAAACTGCAAAGGGGTAAAGGAAACCAGTCTGGGTCCACTGACACCGGGGCCCGGTTCCGTCCCAACCGCCCTTCTCAGCCTGGTCAATTCTTCCTCTGCGTGCGGGCCAGGATTAGGCCCGTGGGTCGCTAGTACTAAAATGATGTGAAGTATTCCTGGATCTCTCATCAGGTCGCTACCAGGTCGCTACTATGGACATTAGTTTTTTTGTTAATGTTTTAATCAAAGCAAACTGCTCCTCCGGGACAGGAGGATTGGTGAGGGTTGGAAACGGCGCGAAAGGGGGCCGAATGAGCTCTTGACAAGATCGAGAACCCGGGGGGGTCTGAGGTTCGTTGCGCGTCGGGACATCAGGCTGCGTAGGACATCATTTGTAGCTCTCGTGTTCACAGTCCTAGGGTATATGGTACTTGTTTAAATAGCAATGTAAAAGTAACAGGCTTTTCTAACACAATTGAGGTCACTGGAGCAAAGGATTATGGCATGTCTGCGGAGAAGCACTCGCATTGTAAGTCAATGAGATGCCTGGTGTGATCATACCCAACACTCCGATTGCGGTGGACTTTTGGGGATTTCGACCAGGTCTTAAACTCTACTTCTTGACTCATATGCATGCAGACCACACGGGAGGACTTTCGTCTTCATGGAACCATGGAACCATTTTTGCCACGCCAGATACCGCGGCTCTACTCATTCACAAGTTCCGTGTAGAGCCCAGTATAGTTCGGACATTCAAACTCGGTGATACCATACGCATTCCGATGGATCCTTCGGAACGAGTAGTTGTGCAAGTTACTGCGATCGATGCTAACCACTGCCCGGGTGCGGCAATGTTTCTCTTTGAGGGGTACTTTGGAACCGTGCTCTGCACCGGGGACTTTCGGTACCACCCAGACATGCTCAATCTAGACTGTCTCCGCGACAAGCATATAGATCTTTTGTACTTGGATAATACGTATGCAGACAGATTCCACGAATTTTTGCCGCCTCGAGAGGAGTGTGCGAGACAGATCCATAACATTATAGATAGGAGGAAGAACTGGCGGGTAAAGATCGCGACAGACACACTTGGTAAGGAAGAACTGTTGATCTTCCTAGCGGAGCAGTTCAGCACGAAGATAATCGTGACACCACATCGCTTTGGCGCTCTCAGAGCCCTCGGGATGGAGCAATACTTTACCACAGACCCAAAAGAAGGGTTCATTGAGGTAGCACGAAAGACTGACATACACTCCCGTCAAATCGACGAGTGGAACAAAGAGTCCGACACAGTGGCTATTCTGGCCTCGGCTCTGTACGGCCAACGCTTTTGGAGATCAAAGTATCTCTGTATTGTCCCATACACTCTTCACTCATCTTTCTTGGAACTGAAACGGTTTGTCAAGGCCTTGCGGCCAAGCCGCCTCCTCCCGATTGTGGCTGTACCGGACCGTCTGGACTTCGAGGCGGCATTTGCCCCATACCTCACTCCTGAGAATGAGAGCCAGTATCGCATTCCCAGGGGCATCACGGTAGCCCATGCCAAAATTTCAGTTTTCCAATCAACTCTAAGAGCCAGAGCATTCCACACAAATGAAGTTAAAGAACAAATGCGCATCTATGCATTGGAAACAGAAGGAGAGAATACTGAGGTGGATAGCCTAGGAATTGTAGTTGTGGCTCCCTGTGACCACAGAAGTGGCCTAGGAGCGGAGTCTGGAAATGAAAATCAGCCTGCCAATCCCACTTTGCAAGACTTCCATAGTGAATCTCGTGAAGAAACAACTAGTTTTCATCAAGGCAAAACTTCCCAATCCACATTCGATCCATTGGCCCTTTTGCTAGCTATGGATGAATAGGAATTTCCACTACATACCAGGCACCCATTCAATACAAACTTTCACACGTAAATTGGTCTCATATGAGCTCAATTGAATTCTTCATGGTATTGAATTTCCAGTGTGATTTACTTCTTTATTGAATTCATGGAATGGATTGCGTAATTATGATTTCCTATAGTAGGTTGCTGGTCTTTCGATCCCACCCGATAAAGCAAAGAAGTAACTAGGGAATCTGTAAATAGCGTATCCTAGTGAGAGACAAAACAGAACAAAGGACAGTAGTGCCATGTTTGTTTGTACAAATTTCACAGCCGGTGCGGATCTGCGTTGATTTTCTTGCAAATGCAATACCAGGAACAGTATTGCAGCAATTACTATAGAGAGCGCCAGAGCGTACCAGTAATGTGTATGCAAATTATAGATAAGATCGTGCTTGTAGATCAGATCAGAAATTTGCAGGATCTGCTCTCCATCCAATCGTGCGTGTACATATAGAGTCCGAAGTGGTGCGTCACCCCAGCGCTTGTAGTAAATTCCACCGTTGTTGAAAACACTATGTACAAAGGATCGGTATTCACGGTCCAAGAACTTAGGTACTGACACCAGTTCAAAGTTGTTGTACACTACGCGTTTCTCCCATTTCGGGCGGCCGTCGACAATGGTGCCAATCTGTGACCAAAGCTCTCGGTCTTTGACACCCAGGTTGTTCGTGTCCAACCATGCCGCAAAGTGGTTCCCTAGTCCTTCACGATTACACTCGTAGTCTTCCAATTCGTACGCGGCAAAGCCATATAAATACCTGCAACCACGCATCATGCGGAATGGGTCATAGGTGAAAGTGGAGAGCAGAAAGGAATCTGTATCCATACGCATGTAGTAATCGTACTGCGCCAGCACTTCAAAAACTCCCGAGAACCAAAATTGGCACATGTGACGGTAACCAATCCCGTAAGTATAGCTGTGGCACATGTGAGTCTCCGGCACCGGGCCCAGGTCAAATCCGTCCGGTTCTCGGAGAGCAACAGTTACTAGAGACAGCTTTGAGGACACCAAGGACTGCAATTCTTCAACATATTCCTTAGCAAGACTTGAGTATATCTCCTCATGTAGCAGTAGTACCGGATAAGGGTGCTCTGCCAGGAGGTGCCGCTCCAAAAGCATGAGTGATATGCGTAGATTTGCGACGGTACTCTGGTCGTTGAACTTTACCAAGTAGACAATGGCTGCCTTCGGCGGTATGACGCTGTTATTGTTGAGATCTTGACTTACACAGTCATGTGCGTGCTGCAAGGACGAAGACTGTAGAATCGTAAAGCTCCAAGTCCCGATTGTAGCCGTCAGGGCAACGATGAGCATCAGCAGTTTGACATTAAGGGCCACATGTTTTCGAGAGAACATGGCGCGTACTTGACTGCGCGGGGTAAGGAATGACTGTGTTTCTGATTCCAGGAAGCCCCGTTGGGCTGTTGTGCTAAGATTCATCGCTCCAGAGAACAAATACCCATTGGTAATTTCATGATTAGCTCATTCTTATCCGTTTCGAACCAGACGCTGTCTCACCATATCATTCCTTTCGTGTCCCCCTTCCAAGTTCGCCTGTGTCGCACGTTTGTATCCGAGAAGGATATTCCCATATCTCTAATGCTGTAAGCATTGTCATATTCAAGTACCACGTCCGGATGGTAAGGCCGCAGCAATACCACTGCCGAAAGAGATCCATGTTCGGGCAGTTCCTCACTCCCTACTGCACGCCGCGAAAGCAGATGAGAAAACATTCACTTGCTGGGCCGCACCCCCCTCCCCTCCACTGTCAGTTTCTCGTGACGCCACTCCCCCGGCCCGGCGTATCCAGCACCACAGAGTCGTTCTCCCCGCTTGCGACGGATCCGGTAGGAAGGCACTGATGAATACAGTGCCTTATTTTTTATCATGAACCATATCCGCTGATTCAGTGGAGCCAAAGAGGCTACCAGCAGGGGTGGGAGTTTTCTTCTGCAGGAAAAGGAATCCTTCGCGCCCACTAATCCGGGTTCCATTTTTACACACTTGTAATTTTCTGTGTTAGAGAAATGAGTGTGCGGAAGCCCCAGGACCGTATGTCACCCACCATCTCCTTATCCCCGCACACCACATGCGACGTTTTCTTAAGTGTGTGGTGCAAGATGGAGTGGGGTGGGGGGGGGGGCTTTGTTCCAGTTTTCATGAGAGGAAAGATGTGAGAGACCCGCCTTTCTATTTCCCTTTTCAAACATGGGCAAAGGGGACATATGCCCCGCTCCCAAAAGCGGTGGAGGGGATGAGAGGGGGTTCGTTTCTTTTCCTTCTCCGCCGAAGCCATTCGCGATGCTCCATCAATTGGGTATAGTACGCAGGGGCGGGCCACATTAGAGACTCACGCGGTCAGAGGCCGTCTTCTTTGGGGTACTTTGGGAAATTCATACGGATCTAGGAGGTTTGTGGTTAAACTGAACAATGGTGTTTGTTAGATTGAAAAAATTAAGAGTCAGTCTACGCGATAAAGGAATACAATGTGATTTTTTTGCATAGAGACTGTGTACATGCTGTGAGAAAGTTGCGTGGACGTCAGTATGGGACATCCCACTCTTATACTTTAAATCGAATAGAAGCGACTGAAAACATGACTACACTAAGTGAAAATCAACACAAATCTGGATCAGTCGCTAACAATGAAGCCAGGGCACGGGCAAGTCACGGTGCCAAGGTTTTGGCGGACTTTGTCACAAAGAGCTGTGCAGCCCGGGCAAAAGGTGACGATAGTACCTACACACAGTTAGTGAACCAAATGAAAGACCCAAACTTCCCATTGCAACGTAGAATCCGACTCCTGAGTGGCATGGCGTTATGTGTCAATGTCCTCTCCAAAGAAAACGAAGTATTGGTACTGGCTGCCCTACACCTGGCGGAATCAGGAGATTTCTACATGTCACAAGAATTTTTAGAAACGTACATGGGGTTTGTGCGTAGTTTACTATCCAGCCATGCAATTTTCCTGGATGGTGCTCTGCAGGTTCTAGTAACACGTTTCAAGGACTGGCCTAGTTCAGCGGGCACTTCCGAGCCAAGTCAGTCGGAAGAAGATGAAGTCCCGTCGACAAAGTTAAAGAAGACGAAGAGCGACATTGCCATCGTCGGGTCACATTGCGGACCCGAGGCTGCCAACATAGTCATGGTATTCCATAAGCAACTGGCAGAGTTGTTGCGCAGTGTGCCCCAGGGTCTGCGGCACGTCATGCCCATAATTTACCGGGAGTTTCCACATAAGCGGCGGGAGGTGGAGATTCATCGAAACTTTACTCGTCATTTGTTCTTTGTCGTTGAGCATTCACCGTATCTCACAAAGCAGATAATATCTTTGGTCATGGAGAAGGCCACAGCTATTGATGTGGAAATCAGACAGTTAGTAGCTGATGACGAAGATGAAGATGACGAGGAAGACGATGACGATGGGGAGGACGAAGAGGAGAAAGCGGACAGCATAGATCAAGAAGCGATCCCGCAAGATGGTCCAAATGTTGATGCTACCTTGCAGGATGACATGCAAAAGGACTTCGTGGACAAGGCAAACGATGACGATCACAACGAAGAAAATAACAGTGAAGACTCTGATCGTGCTGGGGACATCAGTGATGATGAGGAATTAGCAGCTCGCGTGAAAGAAATGTCTGAGAAACTTGATGCGATCATGCTTGTTATGTTTGCGTTTGTAGAATCGTTATGGGACGCTGATAGTCATGAAGGCATGACTGATTCCGGCGTGCAGAATTCCGTGGTCCAGAGGAAACGTCTCCAAGGCCTGGTGGCCCATCATCTTGGCTACAAACCGGCTAAACGGAATCCTGATCAGGTGCGTAAGGTGCAGGAAGCACTGGTGCACGCCTTTGAGAGTACTGTGCTCGCCACACACAAGACACGATTTGTACAGTTTGCTGTTTTCAATCTCGTAAGTGTGCAACACGATGCCTTGCATGAGCTCATCGAATTACTGATTTCAATTGGTCTAGGCCAGGGAGAGACCGGAAAACATGTCCATCGCTCCAATCTGGTCAAGCGAAACGCGGTGTCCTTCCTGGGGAGCCTCCTGTCGCGGTCCACTGCCGTCAACTCAGATACCTTGATTGAGACCCTGCGCCGCATGCGAAACTTTGCATACAATTATGTACAAGAACATGACTCTGCGGCCAGTCCATTGAACCCAGACATTCACCGGCATGCAGTGTTTTATTCTCTTTGCCAAAACATGTTCTATGTATTCTGTTTCCGCCACGGAGATATACTCGGTCATCCAATGGGCAGAAACGTGTGTACTACAGGACTTGGCTTCCAGGGATTGATCAGCAGCAACCTGAACCCCCTTCGAGCGAGCCTAGAGAGCGTTGTCGATGAGTTTGCGCGCATTGCCAGTGATAAGTCGATTGCGTACTGCTACTCCATCATGGACCGCAATCGTCGCCACATTGCTGCCAGTGCGATGCAGAATGGGGCCAACGGTGAACAAAGCGAGTCCATACACATTGATCAGTACTTCCCTTTTGATCCGTACTACCTACGGCATTCGAAGAAATATGTTCAAGCGGCGGGCTACCGCGAGTGGACCGAAGTGGCACCGGACCGAGCCACCGAGGAACACCCCAATAACCAGCATGTCACCCTCACACCTGATGGCCTCCTGAGCATTGCTAGTGGTAGTCAAATGGGATCTAAATGGTCCCCAAGCCCGCTCATGGGACCTTCTACGGATGCAGAACACATCCTTGCACAGCAGCTCGACAAGGACGGATTTACCCTCGATATGGGATTTGGTCAGTCCTTACAGAGTGACACCAGCGCAGACTTTGCCAATCATATTCGTCAGGTGATCAAGGACCGCAAACGTAAGCGTAGCTCTCGCTTCAGCTTAACGGACGAGTAGACATGGCATACTGCTACTGCGACAGCCACCTGTCCCATTGCCAGAGACCGTCAAATAAAGTTAAAGAAAGTACCAGTAAAGCTACTGTCTGAGAACCGCGCATATTCGGAGTCCTTTTCCCGCCAAGGGCTTTGAGGCTCCCACTCTCACAATCTCCCGGTACCATCCCCCTCCCCCCCCCGCGGGGGTGCCTCCTTCTTTACTTTCACTATGATCTTGGTTGCTATGGCTCTGAAATTTCTATGGCTGAACTACGGCCAGTATTTCAGGTAAAGAGTGCCCCACTGGAACCGAACGTCCCACCTCCCTCGCCACTAAAACATGAGCAGCACTGCCATTAGCGACCAAGGAGACTCACTACCGTTCAGATTCTCATTCCGCCTCAATGTCCAACGTTCGGAGTGGAGGAACTCTCACTTGTGAATTTTGAGACCCTCTGCACAGCACCGCTATGTTCCCAGAGTCTGCTTAGGGGCGACGGGTGGCGACCTGTTTCGCTACCAAAACCTTCCAACTCGTAAGTACGGTACTGAAACTATGACCAAGCACGAGTTGGGATGCTTCGGGTCTCCAACCACAAACAGTTGGGAGTGGGCCGGTGGGCCTGTTCCATACATAGTTATGCGGGAATGGCGTACTAAACAAGGTGGGTGTCTCCAGCAGTAAGCAAAAAACTGCGGGTCGATAGACAAGGGGAACGGGAAGACAAGGAGGGTCGGTCCGTAGACGGACGGGTCCGTCCTGTCCTACTGGTTGGGCCAAGAGACTCTACAGTCGTTGTTGCCATGTTCTTCAGTTAAGAAAGTTTACAGCTACAAGAGCAATCCATGTTTCACATGATAGCAAATCGGTAACATGCAACTAAGAGATCTAGAGGATTGATTCCAAATTCCTTATAGGCGACAGAACACTTGCACTGGTTTGTCAGTCAGGCCAAGATGTTGTTCGGTCAGAGTTCCATTGAAACACTGCCTTGTGAAGTTATTGCCATGATATGCGCTAACTTGGACCCAAATAGTATTGGTGAACTCTTTGCGGTGAACCATGCCTGGCGTGATCATCTTGAGGCCATTCTCACCACCCACTCTGGGCTGCGACTGCCAGGAATGGAGACATGCTTCAGGGACGGCCGTCTGACCCGAGAGAACTGGCAGAACTTTGTCATTGCCAATGCCAAGCGGGCGCGACAATGGCAGGAGGGTAGCTTTCGGAATATGAACATGCGTCCCGAAGAACGGTGCATGGCAATAATGACAGTGGAAGAGTGGGGTAACGTCCTGGAGACTTACTGCTCTTGAGCCAGTGGTGATCTAAATCTGTAACGCAACTCGGAACCAACTACTATTAAAGAATTAATGAACAAATTTGATTTTCTTTTCATGTGTAACTCTTACGGATGTATTCTTGGAATAGTCTTAATACACAAATGACATGCTTTAAAGGATGGGTAGGATTATGACGGGGAACTGCTCGTTAGAATAAGATTCTAGCCCCAGGCGGTTTGGACTGACCAAGCTCAGGCTGAAACCACGCATCTTAGTCCTCATCCCAATTAGTGTTCTGCTTTACCTTGGGGCCTCCTGCCTTCTTGGCCATGATAATTTGGTCGACACGTAGTACAGTGCTGGCAGCCTGATGGGCCAAACGCAGACCGTGGCTCTTCATGACCAGCAGATCCATGATTCCCTTCTCCTTGGCGTCCACCAGGGTACCCGCCTGTTCAGCCTCCACATCAAAGCCATCGTTTACACGACCACCGCTATGGGCCGCGTACAGATTAGAGATAACCTCTGTGGCGTTAGCACCGCTGTTCTCCGCCAGAATACGGGGTACAACCTCAAATGCCTCACCAAACTTCTTCACGGCATACTGATCCAGTCCGGGGCGAGTCTCACCGTACTCCTGTAGCAGACGTCCCAGCTCAATTTCGCTGGCACCGGCACCTGCCAGCATCCGGCCATCCCTGGCCAGCTGCTTGTAGGTGTTTACAGCGGCGTCGATGGCACGTTCGACATCATCCATCAAGTTCAGTGTGCTTCCCCGAACCACAATAGTGGCCACCTGAGACACGTGAGACTCCTTCTTCTGGCGGAAGACGACGCAGCGATTGTTGCCAATCTCCATAACCTCAGCACGATGTACGGTACCAATTTCTTCGGCCATAGGCTTACCAAAGCGGGACAGAGGAGTGGCACCGGTGGCACGGCAGAGACGCCGGAGGTCAAACTTGGACAGGATCTTGACTACCATAATCCCGTGGTGGTTCAGGTAGTGCAGAGCTAGTTCACCGACTGCACTACCACAGACAACAATCTTCACACCAGCATCAGAGACTTCCTTGATCATCTGCTCCATTTGCTTCTCCTCACCCTTGGAGAATTCGGTCAGTTCGGCAGCGTTCTTAATCAAAACGGTGCCTTTGGTCTCAGTCTTGGCGCTGTCAATGCCACAAGTGAAGACAGCAATCTTGGCATCGTCGACATGTGTGACGGTTCCCTCTGGTTCACGGTTGAAGAGCATACCAGAAACCCACTGGGTGCCGTGAACGCTTTGTCCCAGGATCTTGACTATCCGAATGTTGTCCACGTCGAAGCTGGTGACCTTCTTGGGCAGCACACTGATGCAAGCCTCAGCAATGACTGGGGTGAGGAAATCATGGAAACCGTACTGCCGACTGCCCACTGTGGTCATAAGGGCCTTCGTGACTTTTTCCACACTTTCGAGGTCTCCCTGTGCCAGAGTGTCGACCACAAGTTTCTCCATGAGCTCTTGGCATTTGGCCTCGGCCACATCGAAACCCGTGATGATGTCAGCAGGAGGCACACCCATGATGATGAGTTCCTTTGCCATTGAAAGGAGTTCGCCGGCAAAGATCATTGTGAAATTGGTGCCGTCGCCCATCTCAGCCTTCTGCATCTGAGAGGCCATGACAAGCAGCTTGGCGGCGGGGTGTTCCACTTCCAGTTCCATGAGAATAGTGGCAGCGTCATTTGTCACAAAGAGCTTCTCCAAATGGTTGATTACCATCTTGTTCATACCATTCGGTCCCAGAGAGGTTCGCACAAGGTTGACCATCTCGGCACAGGCCTCAATGTTGCGGATGACAGCCTCATCAAGTCCACTAAGGTAATTGCTACCCTCCTTCATCATCGAGCGGACGCCCGAGTTAGGAATGCGCATAGCCATGGTGAATGAATTATGTATTGCTAAAGTTCAAAACGGTTGGGTGTATCCTATTCCTATTGATCAAACGGAGAACCAAACGTACTTTGAACACCCGAATGAAACAAACTATTGTACACACAAGCAAAACCCTGTGGTGGTCCATTTCAGCGTGATTTTTTCTCCAAGTACCTCTCATACGGTGCGCTCGACAGATGAGGTAAACTTGAACCTCACTAGGAATCTCTCGCACGCTAATGGCTGGAATGTGTGCCACAGCAAAACTTGCTCTTCTACAGTCTACGGGGGGTGACAAACGCAAAGCGCGCGGTTTCCAAAGAGAAAACAGCCACAGCCAACGCCGATTGGACCTGCGCTCTGTGTGTGGTGTGTGCATGACTGGCTGACGACCGGCATCCGAACACACACAGTCCGTCGCCAACACACGCGCCCTTTTTATCCGCTTTGTTCCTCTGTCGTGTGAGAGAGTGGTTGAAAAACAGCCACTAAAGTTGAGTGCGTTGAGATGGGTTCATTGGCTATACAACGATCGCCTGGTCACATGCCCCACCTGCCCTGCTCTTCGCCTCCGCACACTGGGACTGAACGGACGCTTGTGTTGCTTCTTTATTTTTTCTTTTGGCTTTTGCGCCGCTGGCCGTGTGCAGCAGAAAAGGAGGGAGGGGGCGCCTGCTGCTCCCCAGCGGTTGCCAACCACGGACTCTGGCTTGTATTGGCTTTGTGTTTGCTCTTGGGCTTTTTGCTTTTTCTCCGGCGTCCCTACACACAGCACGGGGAGGAGCGGAAGAGAGTGAGGGAAGAAAAAAGCAGGCAGTTCCCGTGTCCCCCCCCCCACCAGGGGCGAAGGGAGCACAGAATTTGATCGGGAAGGAATTGGGGAGCGCATTCGAAGGCAGGAGAGGGCGCACAGCTGCGCGGCTCCGGCCCCCCCCCCCCCCCGGGGGGGGGGGGGGGAGAGAGGGGTGCGAGGGCAGGGGGTTAGTTTCCTGCCCAACTCGAAATCAGCAGCTAGCCAGCACACCCGAAGAGGGGGCCCGGCA